>MQRK01231796.1:0-13144 GCA_001938485.1 Girardia tigrina
AAAATTTTTACTGTAGTATGTATTTTACTGGTTTAGGAAAATATCGATATTTTTTTGAAATAAAAATAAAAAAAATTTTTTGGATGCCATCTTTGATGGCATCTATAAATGTTATTTTTTTTATATTTTTAAAATGAAATATTGGTATTGTCCTAAACCAGTAAAATACATACTACTAAGGTTACTGCATAACAAGAAAGGTGTTATTGGCAATGTATTACATTTTGTTAATATTTCAACCATTATTTGTACGGTAAGAGATTCATTCTGCGGACAAACCACAGGTATTCTGTCTCTTCTCAAGTTCTTTGAGGGTCAGAATTTCTTTTATTTCCACACACATTCGCACTTGCATTCCCAGTGCTGTTAGAAATATTTTTGTTCGCCAATTGTCACTGTCTACAAGGTTAAGACCAGATTGCTGGGTGTTCCTCGATTGTTGATTCTGTGGCCTACTTCTGCTACCTGACATGGACAAGCGTCCAATTTCATCCTTCGTGGCGATTTTTTATTCGGATCGGTCGGTTAATGAAGACCTTCTCGTTCATGTTTAGAGCGCCTGCAAATCCCACCCTATCGCGGAACGCGAGGATTCCCTGACTTTTGTTCATCTTGCTTTTCTGTACCCTTATTATGTCGTGCAAGTAAAAGAAATTCATCAGATCAGTCTAGCTCGCCTCATAGGGGATATTGGTGAAGGCCAGCGCGATTACCCCATTTTTGCCCATGCTCTCCAGATCTGAAATCGCGCGAGTGGCGCTCGTTTTGGTCAGTAGTACCGAGTGGGTCTCGCTAACATTCATCGTCAGGACGTCTGGCTTTTCGGTCGCCCAACTTTTAGTGGAAAATTGAAGCGACATGTTGTCGGTCACGTTATTCCATTTTTTCTTGCTCATATTTTAAAAAGCGATTTTTAGAAAATAAAACTTAAATTTGAAATTTTAGACAATTGAAACAAATTTTACGTTGCAATTATTATTATTATTATTATTATTATTACTATTATTATTATTTTGATTGGAAATTAATTAAGTATTGTTTTTTTTGCGGGAAACCTGCGGGAAATTCATTCTGTGGACAGATCACAAAGCAATTACATTCATGCTGAAGACGAAGAAATCGATTACAGCGGAATTTCAGACGTGGATAAACTACCTATCAGGTCTGGATATACAACTAGAATACCGAATAGGAGTAAACCATTCTAACGCAGATATGTTATCACGGAACAAGTGTGATACGTGCACACAACGAAGAGGCAAAGACGCAGTAGATCAAGACTCGAAAGATAAACGTAGTAGACATAAAAGATATATATAAATATCAAAAAGGAGTCATGGAAAAAATAAAGATGAACAGGTAAAAACAAAAACCTTGTGATTATAGATAGTATAATAAAGACGAAAAAAGGAAAAATTAAGATACCGGAATCAAACAGAGAAGCAATGATTTTGCCGTTACACATGTTGCTTTTTCACGCTGGTGCGGAAAAGTGACAAAATATATTGCAGAAAAGTATGAAATGATCAACCGAAATAATAAAGAAAGTAATAGGACGATGTGAAGCATCTCAAAAAAGCAAAACAATAACGACGGCCACAAAAAAACGAATAACAATAATCGCAAACGAACCATTTGAAAAATTATATATCTATAATTGTGGACCACTAAAAGAGTCATGGAGAAAGAAATATTACATTGTCGCAATCATTGATCAATTCGGTAGGTATATTCCATTAATAGCGGTTAGTAAGCAAGACGAAACCACTATAAATAATACAATTATGATAAAATGGATTTTACGATTTGGTGATCCGAAAGAGATTCCTACAGATTGTGGTAAAACATTCGAATCGAAGGTAATAAAAGACATGGCTGAAAGCATGAGCATTAAAATGTGTTACTCAAGTTCGTGCCATCATAACACGAATGGAATAGTAGAAAGACAATTTTGGACGATTAGAGAACATTTAGACGTTACATACAAAGAAAGGATCAGACTGGGAGGAACTACTAAATATGTAAATTTTTGTTATATTAATAAATTATACTGTTAAATTATGCGTTTTGAATTCGATAATAATGAAAAAACTGTATAATTTAACCATAAATATTTAACTTTACTAAAGTTACTGTTATGAAGAACAATAATTGAATTCTCAAAAAATTATTTATATCACAATTTAAATTGTCATTAAGTCAATTCTGCACAAACCTTTTTTAACTAGTCATCGTTCTTGACAGATAAATTTTAATTCTATCTTTAAACTTCTTATTATTCAACCAAATTTAAATTACAAAATAATTTTAATTATTTTAAAATTTATTTTAAATACATTATTTATTAATTTAATTTTAGTTATTTAAATTTTAAAATTGAACAAAAAAATCCGACGTTTTAAAATAATTGAAATATCAATCTTTCATCTTGGTGGGAGAAACACAATCCTAAAACATACAAAAGAACCATTCAGAAATATTCCTCACAACTGTGATGTGAGTTTTGTATAATACATTGTTGTGTTTTTGTATAATTCATAATAAAAAATGAATAATTTATATTGGTAAATAGAACTAAACTTATTAATATTGCTTTAAATAATAAATTATTTAACTACCGTACATCGATTTTTTTTATTATGAACTCTTTATTTAATAATGCAATGAATTATTTATTTAATTTCGCCTATCCTGAAACGATATATCCTAGTTTTCTACACATGCGCGGCTTTGGATATTTGCATGTTTTATCTGTTTTAATATATATTCAAGTTTTGAAAACGTAAAATTTTACTAAAAATTTCATATACAGTTAGATTACATTGATGTAATACTTCATAGATATTTGCATAATTACAGTCATAAATATTTTCCAATTATACGCCCTAGGCGTTTATTTGCAAGAAAACTTAGTTCCTTGTCATCTAGGTTTTCAGGATTGAAGTGCTGGTCTCTAGATTGAGTTGTGGAGAGCAGCACTTCTTCCGACCAGAATTCGATTGGACCCGGCTGGCATCGTCAGCACGCCGCTAGGTAACGGTCTGTCGTCCGAATCGCAGCAGCTTCCAGGACCACGTCCCTGTCTCTGTGAAAGCCGATGTCACTCGAAAATGTGGATGGTTCTCCCGGTTCGTCGATACGTGGCGCGAGTGCATGGTCGGTGAAGTTGCGTGGATATACCATGAGTCGCCGAATTATGTGAGCAATGGCGAATGTGATCTTACCGATTGAGGCGGATGCTGCACAGTGCGGTTCGAATTATCATTTATTAAAATATCAACGTAATAAAATAATATCAAATTATCACACATATTTATTTATCCATAAATATTACAAAATTTTAATTTGTCACACATTTTATTATTTCAGTAGTTCAATTAAACAAAAAAATATTTTTTAAAATTTTCACGAACCCCACAAAGATAAACGCCTTGGGCGTATTCTTAAAAAAATACGGTATCTAAAAATGATAATGAATATAAGTTTATTCATTCAATGATAATTTATTTATAATTCTAATAAGTTTATTGCATCTGTAACTAGTTCTAACTATGAAATTTTAAAATACAAAATATTTAAGTGCGCAATTATATCAGAAAAAAGACAATGACGAAAAAACAAAAGCGTCTAAAAATAAATTGAAAATATCGATATTTTATCATATGACAATATACAAATAATAACAATGTAAATTTCTAAATTAATAAATAAAATAAAAATAAATATTTCGTATTTATAAAAACATTCTTAGGTAATGTGATCAATTTTAAAATAATATTAATAATAAAATACTTATGGTTAAATTAAGGATGAACAATTGTATTTTATTTATATAAAAATAGTATTATTGTTCTTTGCCCAAGGGATTTTTTGTCATTTTTATTCAGATTTTAAATTATCCAGCTTTCAAATCCGAAGTCATAATTTCAACAAATAAAATATATTTAATATTTACAATCTTTTCAGAATACTTAAACAAATTAATAAATAAATACAACTTTAGTGTAGGCATTCCTGACATTCTCAGATAACAGTTTGCACCTATTTCGCTAAACCTGGTAACATAAAATGATTTGGGATATAATTCTTTGTTTTTTTTAATACTTACATGACATAAATACTTAACGGTTATCCGGGTACCGGGGTGCTATGTACCCCAAGTCATTTTCTGATGCTATTATTGTTGGAATTATATGCATGGGACGGTTGAAATATCGTGACTTTTTAAGTTTTATTAGGTTGATTTTATTTCTTAAACCTTATCTTGATTGTTAATGTGCTTTTAAAATTATTTTTTATGACAGTTTTATAGGGCTCCAGGGGTACAGTGCACCCCAATATTATAAATGCGCAGAAAAAAAACATTTACTCTTATAGATCATAAGTAGAAACATGAAACTCTATCAATTCAAATTATAATTATCACTCTTATGGCACTCTTTACATTTGGAGCATCTGTGGTCCTGACACATACCTCTCTTGCAGCATGAACAGCCAACTCGGCTTTAACGGTCAACAGTTCTGGGGTATAAGTGACATCTTTGCTGTTTTTTCCAGCAATATCACAGTTTCCTCTGCATGTGACGAAGGTATATGTTTGAAGGTCAAATTGCGAAACGATGAGAGGATTACTTGAAGAACTCTATTCCCTTGTGGCTGCGAAGTAGATGATGACATTGATCTTGTCTTAATGTGACATCCACACAGTTGCATCCCGGCCGAAATCAAAAAAATTGTAATGCAGTTTTTCTACTGAGCTGCAGGGAGAGATCTTGTATTGGCAAAAATGTACATCGAGTTTATCACTGCAATATCGAGTAGATTCATTGTAAAGCCATAAGACCAACGTCGGCATTTACGCTTCATTAAGTACATTCGTACTTGCTTAACCATATTGTCAGCACCAGATTTTGTGGCATTGTAGGTGAGGACTGTATCTGGCTTTTCTCCTTCATGTTTACCAGATTTGATGAAAGAAACCAGCAGAAGGACAGGCTTCGAGCCTTTCTTCCAAAAACTACACAGCATTTGACCATCATTGTAGTAAAACATAAAGTCCTTTTAAGTTCGGGCTTTTGTACTTTTTGCTTCAGAAGGCACGTCTCTTCTGTTTTGTCTGATTGTCCCAATGTATGTCAGTTTTTTCTCTGTTAAATTGTCGATTAAAGAGGATGAATTAAAGTAGTTGTCACCTGTCACATTAGCACCAGATCCATAGATATGGTAGCAAAGATGCATCACAACAGCTTCAGAGAAGTTTGTGGACATTTCCATGACTTTAGTTGTTAGAGTCCCAGTTCCGATATATGTGATGCCATTATAGACATAAGATCCCGCAGAATTTGTTAACCAAAATAATTTCATTCCAAACTTGCCAGGTTTGGTGGAGATAAATTGTTTAAATGCGACTCTTCCGGGGTATTCTAGAAGTTGTTCATCCACCGAGAAGAATTTGAAAGGATGCACGAATCTTTGCAAATGAGACACAAAGACTTCAAAAATATGGCGCACAAGCGACAACTTATCATTCTTATCCCGTCGTCGTGGGTTGTCTAACCGAAAGCATCTTTTGATGAGCTTGAAACGCTTTTCAGACATAATTGCTGGATATATAATATGTCCATGAACAGGATTCCACATTTGGTCACTTGGTGTATACTGGTCATTGTAGGCAGCACTAAATAAATACAGACCAATAAACGCATTCCATTCTGCCTCGTCAATTGGTGTCCAAACTTTTTTTGAGACCGAATGTTTATGATTCCACTCTTTCACGAGTCTCTTTCTATACTGATTTGAATAACGAAGTCCCATGACAAAAAATATCTTCAGTAAACATCAATAAAGCATCCATTTCACATTGAGGATGAATTCCAGACTTGACTTTCCCTCCTTCATTGTGCATTATGTTACACTTGTCCTTTCTTCCTTCGGCATTTGGAGGTGTAAGACTCCACTTTCTTCCTGAAGAAGCTTAGAAAATCATCAATAAATAAACAAATATATTACATCATATTTACAACAATTATTGTGTATCATTATAAATTCCTACCGTCATAAACCTTTCAAGATTTCTGCGCCCAGTTGCTGCACCGATTCTTTCTCGTAATTGCATTGGATCTTCAATAGAGCCATCAGATTCAGCATCAGATTCTTTTTTTCTTTCAGTTCTGCGCTTTCAAAGAATTCATTTTCAGTGACGGGTTATGATTCATCGTCATCGTCAGAATATGGCGTTTCCACATGTAGAGAAGAATTTACTTGCTCATCTTCAAACAATTCTTCGAATTCTTCGCCATCAGATGGATCATCATTTAGAAGAAATTTCAGAGCTTCTGTTTTAGCTGCTCGATTATGTCTTGAAGACATCTGAATGGTTATACAGTAAATAATAATTAAATAAAATAAAATCACTAGATAAAGACGATTTGCTAATAATTCCAAAGTTTTACTTTTTACCAGTTTTATAACTTTTAGTTTGTGAAATAAAGGAATAATAACTTACTAGTCCTGGTGGATAAACATCCTCTTTCTTTTGTCTTAAAGGTAACATTCATCTACCAATTTAGAGTGAAGACATAACGAAACATATATTTTATATGTGCCAGATGCAAAAGATACCAAAATGAAATTGTGGGAATATTATGACTCTTGAGTCAAGCAATCAAAATCAAATCAGTTGAAAATCACACTTGGAACAATAAACAATCAATAATAAACTACTAAATTAACGAGAAATGATATATATTTTTAGTGATTTTAAAATAGATTTATTGAATAGGCTACTTTTTCACAAAATAATAAAGAAATATTGCCAATAATTAAATAATTAACATTGTACATAACACATGGATAAATGTAAATAATTTGAATGTAATGTATAAAAATATACAAATTGAGAAGTAACCATATGGTCAACATATTTAATTGGTTTTAGTATAATTTAAACTTCTATATTTCATATTTTAAAGTTGAGGTTCAGTGCATCCCATGTGCCCGATTACCTAGTAGTAACCTGAATACCCGGATAACCGTTAGAAGAAGGATACTGTTTTCGATTGGGTAGGGAAATGGGAGCATCCGGGCCCAAAGAGATGCTCTTTGATTATGTACAGCTGATCGAATGTTAAGAAATAATTCAAAAGCATGTCTTCGCTTTCCAAGTCGATTCAAAAGCAAAACAGCACCTCTCACCGATCTCAGACTGCCTCTTCGCCCGGAACCGGCGGCTAACTCGTTGGATAGAGTTTCTGTCAATGTGATTGCTCGATCAATAATATCGATCTTCTCCTTCTTGTCCATAAATCCTATAGCTGAATCCAACAATTGCTCATCGTTTATAGGATTCGCTCCATCTCATCACAAACTGTTTTCGATTTGTTTCAGAGGAAAATTTGAACTTTGGATGTGACAGAGACTACTTTAGCACTACTTATTGTTCTACAAATACTCTTTTTGTGGTTTGCAAGCTAATCTGGTATATAAATTTAATTGTCACGGGTGTCAAAACTCGTACATCGGAGAGCAGGGATCACATGTGCGGCCAGGCGGGCATACTTCTACGTAGTGTCGCTGAGAAACTAGAACGGGTTCGACTCCTGTCTCTAGGCGAAAGTGCCCGAAAGACGTTACGCGCCGTCCTCGCAAGGGGTACTATTTATCTGTTAAGGAAACTTGATGGATGTGGCTATGCCATATATCTAAACTTTAACCATTCTATGAATAGCTTGGATGTTCGAATCATTTATATGATTTACGTTTGTGCAACCTATCGTCTGTGACGACTAACTTTGGCTGGTCGAGGGGATCTATGAACACGATGTTACTCTAATTGATCTCGGTCGTTGCTAGTGAATATTGAAATGTTTTGTTTTTCGCTAGTGGCGTGTCGAGTTTCATCAGTATGCTCTTCCTAATTGTGTTCGACATTTGAAATGATTTTTTTAGCTGTACGCGTTTTAGGGTGTGTTCAGACGGTTAGAACGATTTTTTTCTTCACTTACACCAATACAGTGGGTTTCTAGCGGTCAAAGAGTATACACTTGCACAAGCCAGAAGAATCTAGTACGTCCACGCTCGTATCCCCAGATAAGTGAGTTCTTGAATATATAGCGGCGAATCGATTTTTTTTAAGACTAATTTGGATCTCAATCAACCCAATATGAACATATTGAAATATTTTGTGTTTGTTCATATTAGTGATTTTTTTAACAGATGAGGTACAATTCGGTCTGATTTGCTGTTGTATTGTAGGGATTCATGAAACTAAAATAGAGACGTCAGCGGTCAGTATCCTCGAAAAGTTGAATGTTTAATAGTAGTTGGTAACAGCAGTTTTTTTTAGTGCTAAGCAATTAGTGCTTGCTGTTACCGGCATTTCAACTGAGTCACTGCTAGAGAACGTTCTCGACAAAGAAGAGTCGGTAATCCTATTCCCCTATTGATATGTTTTTTTGGGAAGAAGATAGTTGGACTGATTGTCAAACTTTGTCATCCCGGCGTGGGATGCATCGTACGTAACGTCATTTCACTGAGTAATTCTGGAAGTAGCGTGATACCCCCGGTCCCCATGAAACACGGCAAAACTGTCATTGAGGATCCTACTCTGCTGGTGTAGAGAGGGTCTGAAGAGACGGTATCAAATATTTCAACCGCTCAGTATTTGAAGATACGGTTCACGGAGAAGAGTACTTGGCCCTGTGGAGAAGGTAGATCTCAGCACGGAGAATAGTTCCTACTATTCAATAAGTGGCGCAAGGGACAATACTAAACTCCGGATTCACATCGGAGAGACAAATCGTCATTTCAAAACCCGGATTAGCGAGCACTCGCAAATGAGTCGATCGAGTAAGGTTCTTGATCATTGGTTATGTTGTAAGGATAGAACCTCATCCTTTTCAAAAGATGAGTTTTCTGTTCTGCAAAAGGGTTTTGATTCACATTATGAACGATAGTTTTGTGAATTTCTACTAATAAGACACTACAACCCATCAATTAACATTCAGAATGGGCAAAGTAAAGTTATTTCAATTCTTAAAATTTTTAATTAAAATATTCTTTTTGCCATTATTACCCAATAATACTTTGATAAATAATAATAATTAATTTTTTGGTTACCTTTTACAGTAAATATATCTGTTAAAATTGTATTATTCAAACAATTCAATATTCATATACTAAACATCCGAAAATTGCTGATGATGATGTATGTAAACATCGAAACATGTCCAATAATTATATAAAAAAAGCTTTAATCAAATTATATTTTCGAAATATATATTAGGGTGCTTCTAAAAAATGAAAGTATCATGGCAGTGTTCTCCAACCCTTCATTACATGATGCTAGTTATAGAAAAGCTTTGATAATTTTTTTAGCTTAAAATAACAATATTTAGGACTTGCTCAACGCTGTTTAAGTTTTTAAAATTTGTGTCGAAAACTGCTATGCATCAAGTAATTCATAAAAACTGCAGAACACACCAATAATAGAAGAAAATGTTTCTTTGAAAAACTTTGTTCAGAATCAAAAACTAATATAGTAGTATACAGAATATAGGAATATAGTCATGACAGCACCAGACGAGCGAAACATTTATTACTAACCTATACTACAGATTATAGTATCAAGTTTATATGCTTTAATTGCATAATGCAAAAGTAAGTCGTTATTTGCTGTTGGTTAATAACTGCAGCTTGGCATCAACTGCTGAGGACTTTGTTGGTGCTGAAAATGTTTTTCTATGGTTCTCAACAACTTGAAGCAGATACTGTTTTTGTTCTTCATTGCGTGTCAAACTCGAGTTGAACTCTTGAATCAATTCAACGCCACGTTCAGTCAAATCATTGATGACTTTGAGAGATAGCACAAGGCGTTTGCTTTCTTGATACTCTGGTTGAAATTCTCAGTCAATTGGATCAACGTGCCGGAATTCCTGTGATAGGCCAAGAATCGTGAAAAAATTGATTGTACTTTTTGTAACAAAATTGTGAAGTTTCTTAGTAGTCGGATGCCGAAATGGCTGAATTCTTTTCAGAGGCTCATCTGAGCCTTACACTTCTTTGAGTGACAATACCATTAAGCGCTTCTCCTCTATAGTGACAGCATCATCAAAGAAGCCTAAAGCAACAAGAGTTTCAGACAGATACCAAAGGTGACGCCCAAATACTGTAGTGGCAGCCTTGGCAATTTCAGTGTTTAGGTATTCAGATAATGCACAAAGCAGTTCAAGCTCTTGTCGTGGAGGACAGTTTGCAGTTGAACTTTCAAACCAGTATTTCAGATATACTTTAGTGATGAACAGACTTACTTCCTGCAGGTGATTCCTTATTTTCTGGCCATATGAAAGACCGCAAGACTTTCGAGAGCCGGCGCCTGGCTGTAGTTGCTCGTATTGCTTGCGAAATAGCCACATCTTTATAGAATAAATTACCCTCGCTATCCAACGAGCCTGTGAATGGCACCAGGGTACGGAAATCGTATTCCACCTTCAGGTGTACTACCCAAAAATATGATAGAAAGTTCAACCAATTCACAGTAGTCGTCACGAGGTTTAAATTTATTTAGTTGAGCCAGTGCAAACTTTATGACATTATCCTTCCAAGAAGCGTTTATACTTGCCAAGGTGTTATCTTCAGCTGCTGTACAAAATGACTTCTGATCAATGAGGGGCCAAAAATCTTTGAAGTGACCAAACAACTCCATGTTAGGAGACTTTGAGACATCTTCAAGAATGATCTCGGAGATGTGGTGACGACAGGCTAACTAATTAACTAACTGTCGACCAAGCTCTTCTTCCAACTGAATGTAAATGCCATTTTTTGTGCCAGTGTTTGAAGAAGTAGTGCCAAAGCAGAGACCCTTGATCCTGTCTCGCAAGCCCCAGTCATCAATATTTTATGTGATTGCTTGTGACATTGAAGCTACTGTGCCATCTTGGAGCTTAGGGACTGACAACAATTTTACCACGTCCTGCCTAGAAACCAGAATAGGAAATCTGTCAACTTTATCTCGTTCTGGACCAGTAAGGTCATCCATTATCTTATCGTCCCAATGAAAATTAATGGCACTGCTAGATCAAATGTGTCCTTGACTTCCGAGCTGAAAAGCCTGCGATGCTTCATGCGTGCTCACCTGATAGCGCTGGCACTAATAATGACTTCTTCCACACCTTGTTTGAGTAGTCCTGTAGATGCCATCGCAGAAAATATATGTGCAGCCTTTCTGTCACTAGTGTTTGTTCTATCAAGAGCAGCATCAACTTGAGGAGTTACAATATCCTCAGTACCTCTTGCTGCCTGACTCTGTGTCTTAGGAGTTTTAGGAATGGATGGACCAGCTTCAAGTTCAGCATCTGATTCTGATGACTGTGATGAATTCTCATCGCTATTAATGGTATGAGTTAAAAGTGACATTGGTAATATTGGTATTGTTGTTGCACCTGTCATATTTACTTTCAATGAATATTTTTCAGCTGCTATTTTCCGTTTTATTGCTCATTCTTCCTTCAATGCATGTGCTATGTCTACACCACCTATTTTTCCTCTGCGTCCTTTTTCAGGCTGAGCAACTAGAAACAATCGGTCCTCTTCAATCTTTATGGTTGACATGGCATCTTGGTGAGCAATATCAAAGAGATCATAGACAAATTTTTTGCTGAACTGCGGATTGATAATCTTCTTGAGACACTGCCATTCAGCGTGCAGCTTGCGGACGTGTTAAACCACGTGATTTCGGGCTTTCGTCAGAATTCTGACCATCTCCCATATCGGCAACAATAATGAAACAGATTTTTCAATGCTTTCCTTCAAGCTTATGGCCTCATCGGTGTGATAGTAGAACAAAACCTTCAAGATATCACCACGTGATGGAAGTTTAGAAGTTTGAAAAGTTTCATTTGTAGCACCGACTAACCAAATGGAACTTGATGAACGTGTATTGTATGCAGTCATTGTGGATGAATTCAGTTCCTGGCGCTGCCTAAGTGAAATATTTCTGAAAATAATACAAATACTTTTTATTAAAAAGTGTGTTGCATAATATACTTAATAGTATTGACTATTGAATAATGAATCAATATGAATAATGAAGCGATATAAACAATCAAGATGTCTGCCCTTGTCATGATACATGACCCAAGAACTAAATACTTTTACTAGAGCCAATAAGTATGCCATAGAATACATAATAGGTCAGACAAGGCAGACAATTGATGAAAAAAAAGACTACGGGCATCACGAAAAGACAAAATCAGTTTTTAAGAGCGGCCTGGATATCGAACTCAGACGACTTTTGAAAAAAATAAGTGGCTTAGTCCAGAAATCATACGACATATACATTTATGCAGATAAGAATCTTGAAGGACTTGGTCATGTGTCAGTGAGAGATTAATAAGACATGCAATCGATAGTACAAGAATTTCTAAATCTCGCTTGTTTGGACTCGACATCTCAAGACTAAACATTAAATAATTTAGCAAAACCTCTAAATAAGTACAACAAAACAGATAGAGACTGAACACTTTTTGATTGCCTAGACTCTAGGCCCTAGAGTATTTAAATCAATGCGACAAAGAGAACGTATACAAATTGTGGTTGACAAAGAATCGCAACTCAATTAAAAATCTTGATTCTATTGGGTTACGAGTAAGATTCACCACGAGGGAACTTGGAATCTCTTTAAAGATCAAGACTGATACGGAGTTGGTGTTGATTTCAAAAATTCACATCCACCCGATCTCCTCCCAGTTCCATCGTTTGCATGCAAAACTAAAATATACAAAGTGGATCAAATAAACGATGGCAGGAATCTCTGCATTTGCGATTGCAGACAAAAAAGATAGTGTTTGTGTCATGTACAGTGAAAACATTACATACGACGTGTTAGGAAGAATATTAGTATTATTAAATTATTATTCAAAATTATAATTGTAAGTAGCGTTTATGCCACTTTCATTATTATCACATTCTAAAGCCATAATTTAACACCACAAAAAATTTATTACTATAACAATTCACATTTCTAAAACCAATTTTCCTGTTAATTTAATTTAATTATCTCGACCCAAATTAATCTATTAAATTCTTTTCGATTTAATTTTTAAAATCCTGAAAATTTATTTCGAAAATTTATTTCAAAAAATTATTT
>MQRK01231796.1:15378-27109 GCA_001938485.1 Girardia tigrina
TTTTAAAATTCACTTAAAAATAGAGAATGAACAATTAAATAATAAAGGATTTAATTTTGATGATAGCAACTGTAGTAAAATATGCAGTATCAGTGCTAAATTTGGATTGCAGATACCTCATAATATTAGGGTGAAAAATATTCTTGATTTATTGAAAATAAAATTAAACTCTCCTTTATATGAAATAGTGAAGAAACATTTAGATGTATTTATGGCACATAAATGGGATGTGGGTTGTACAAAACTTTTGAAACATAAAATTATAACAAAAGGCGATCCGATTTTAATGAAACCGAGAAGACAACTACCCAATTTAGAAGATAAAATTGAAGATCTGATTAATGAATATTTTTTAAGGGGATATGCTTTGGAAAGAAGCTTTGGTTTATTTAGATGACATTCTTGTTTACTCAAAGACTCTGGACGAACATATTTTTAAATTAAATAAATTGTTTGATAAAATTAAATACGCAGGTCTTAAAATAAACCCAGAGAAATGTCATTTTTTAAAACAGAAAAATAAATTTTTAGGTCAAATAATTGACGAAGAAGGAGTTAGAACCGATCCAGAAGTGTTAGAATCCATCAAAACATTAGTTAGAACCGATCCAGAAGTGTTAGAATCCATCAAAACATTTGAAAGACCGAAATGTATTAAAAAATTAATAAGTTTTCTGGGTCTTTGTAATTATTATCGGAAATTTAAAAAAAACTATTCAAGTCTTGCAAGGAATCTAGAAACTCTCTGTGGCAGCAACAAGGAAAAACTCTTTTGGAACAATGAATGTGAAAAATCATTTTGTCAATTGAAGGAAGCTCTAACGAAAACACCAGTGCTAGCATATCCTGATTTCAATAAGGATTTCATTTTAGATACGGATGCAAGTCACAATACGATTGGTGCAGTTTTATCTCAGTTAGATGACAAAGGGAATGGAAAAGTAATTACCTTTATCGGAAGTGAAAATGTTGGTTGAATCAAGAGTCCACGGTTGCAACAATAACAATGTTTTCTCACAATGGTTGAATATTCTGTTCTTTCGTTTATCATACAAATTAATGTCTTAAATATTGATATCTGATTGAAGGGAACTGGGACAAGCAATGGTTAAGTATAACAGGATTTGAAGTGTTTGCGACAAAAGAGGAGTTATGTACATCATTTACAGTTGGTAGAAGAATAGATGATATAAAAGTTGAAGTCGATACTGAGTTTAGATTTGAAGTAATACTAGCTGCAGTAATGGATTTTAACCTCTTTGGTCTCGATGCAAAGAAATCGATGATATCGCGTTATCTCTTTATAATGATGTGACTGAAAATAAATTTTATTAAACCAAATTAAATTTGTTATTAAAAATATTTTAATAATAGTAAAATAATTCAAATTGCATAAAATTATCAATATTTTAAAAACTATTTCCTCTAGATAAAATACCAAATTAATAATGGGTATTTTATTAAATTTAAAAAGAAAAGATTTAATGGAACAAATTTTCAGTATATATAATAAATGTTATAAATTTTTAGAATGGAAAAATTTTGAAAATATATCGAGAGGTTTGATACTTTATATCCCCCTTAGTTACACCCCAAACTAGATTTAACGGTTTCACTTATGTAAAGCAATCTCTGTGAAATAATTGTCTTAATTTTAATGGGAATGTTTAATTCAAGTTTTAACAAATTGTTTATCTACAACTCCGTTTCGCTAGAGTTATTAATTATTTGATATATGTTTTAAAATGTATTTAGTGTGGCTAAACAAAAAACTTGCTTTTTGGTTTTTATATATATTGGGTTCTTGATCAAAAGACGTTGTCATTAACACAAAACTTTATTTCTACCAAACAATGAATTTTTAAACAAATTTTTGAAGAACAATGTTTCATTTTTAGCATAACCAGATATCCTATTTCAAATATAAATATTGATATAATTTTATGTAATTTAAATTTTATACTTTAAGTATAATAAATTATAGATTTAAATATATTTTTTAAGGAAATTAAATCCCAATCTATTTTTTGTTATTTCATCAAACTTTTTAAACTTTTATTATAAATCAATTTCCTTAAAAACAAACTTCCTTAATCATTCAAACTATTAAAAACATATTCATTTTTTACAGAAATTAAATTATTTTAAAAAACTAATTTTTACATATAGTAAACTCTTTAATAATTCGATATATTAAATTATTCATATTTTATAGAAATTACATTATTTTAAAAATTAATTTTATATACAGAAAACTTCTTTAATAGTTCATTTTATAAAAAATCGTTTTAATTAGTAAAACATTATTTTTAATTTAACTCAAATATAAATATGCTTTTTTAATTTAAAAATATCAAAAATTTATAGTTCACCAAAAAGAACTCAAAACAATATATTTTTTACATTAATTTATGAAATGTTTTTGTTAGTCCAATCGATTCTTTGACACTGCTTGAGAAATTCAAGGGAAATATGATTTTTATTTTTAAACGAGAGAAAAAATAAAAATAATCAAATTTTGAAAATCTGTCAATGATTTTATCAAGAAACCTCCATGCTGAAAGTCTGAAGTGCTTCTATTTACATGCATGGGTTTGAAAATTGAATGTAATAATAGGTAAATAAAATAAATAATATTTCAGTAAAGAACAATATTTTAAAAAATAATAAATTTTAAATTATTCAGAAATATAGCAATAAATAAATAGTGATTATGAGGATTTGGCAAAATCATAAATTTTTGATTATTTAAAATAAGCAAGTATCTAAATCAAAGGTTTTTGAAAAATATCTCTTATTAATTAATTACAATATAAAAATTAAAAAGTATAAGATTTAGAAAACAAATTGTTTCTCAAAAAAATAATAAGTTTGTTTAAATATAAAATTTAAACATTTTTTGTGTTGTATAATAAAGTTTGGATATCTGGAGTAAATCTTATTAATAATTCCGAGGATTATCCAAGAACCTCTAATATATTGGGTTCGCCAAAAAGTCATTCCGTTTTTGAGTACGTCCTAATAAAAAGCTTGAAAATATAAAACGATGTGATAAAATTTAAATTCAATTATATATTCTGAAGCCTTAATTTTCAGACTATGTTTATACAAAATATTAATTGATTTTGTTTTAATTTATTACTTTACCGTCAATTCGAAATGGAAAATCAAAATGAGCATATTTGTCGTGTTTGTTGCATTAGTTTCGCAAAGGGAAAACCGCTGTGCAAGTTCATAAGGATATGTTTTGTATATAGTGGTGATTCCTTAAAACTTCGACAGTGTCAATGCGGGTTTTCTAAATTTCGTTCTGAAAAATTTCATCTGAAAGATGCACCACGCTTCGGTCGACCAGTTAAAGTTGATTGAGATAAAATAACAGCACTGATCAAATCTAATCCACATATGACGACAAGATATGTTGCAGAGACTCTGGAAATATCAAAATCAAGTGTTGGAATTCATATAAAGAAACTTGGATTCGTCAGTAAACTCGATGTGTGGTTACCACATGAACTAAAAGAAATTCATTTGGTGAAACGTATAGACATTTGCGATTCCTTTTTGAAGCGAGAACAAAGTAATCCATTTTTGAAGCGCTTGATTACGGGTGACGAAAAATGGATTATTTACAACAATGTGGAACGCCGACGATCATGAGCAAAACATGGTGAGCCTGCCAAAACGATCCCAAAAGCAGAAATTCACTAAAAGAAGGTTATGCTTTCCGTCTGGTGGGATTTTAAAAGAATTGTGTTTTTTGAACTCCTTCCGAGGAATGAAACCATCAATTCAGACAGATATTGTGGTCAGCTGGAGAAATTGGCTCATTCAATTAAACAGGAAAGTCCTGAATTGACAAATAGAAAAGGCGTTGTAATTCAGCATGATAACACAAGACCGCATACAAGTTTGACCACTCGCCAGAAACTCTTATCACTGGGTTGGGAGGTTTTGCTGCACCCACTGTATTCTCCAGACTTGGCCCCATTGGATTTTCACTTATTTAGATCACTGCAGAATTCATTAAACAGAAAAACATTCGCCAGTGATGATGACATCAAATCGTTCCTAGACGGCTTTTTTGTTCACAAAGGCAAAGGTTTTTATGAATCAGGAATAATGAAGCTACCGGAATGGTTTTAGACAGTGATTGAAAATAAAGGACAGCATATCGTGTAAAAATATTTGTGCATCCATGTCATTTTTTTATAATAAATATTTTAGTAAAAAACGCAATGATTTTTTATTATACCTACATATGATACTTGATACTGTACTTATAGGCATAATAATGTGCTCGGCTATCAAAACCCTTTGTATCACCTGTGATTTGATGTCTTCAGGGGCAAGGGAGAATCAATTCGAGAGGACTTCGATTAATGCGCAGCAATCTCCTGATAACTTCTGGTACCTCCAGAACGTGACGTACGATTAACTTTCCATTGCATTCAATTAGTATTGTTTCTCTGAGCTGCTCCTTTGCTTCCGAAACATCAATTATCTGCACTGATTCACTTATGTGGTCCAGTTTAGACGGTTAAACTACCACCTTCGCCACGACTATTGTCGAACATCCCATATCGATTAACGCTCTCAGGGTTCATCCATCTACAATCGCCGAGATCGTCGACATACGTGCATCAATGCATCCAGGCCCCCCACCCGAGCAGTGGTGAGGACCTGTTACTCGTTTCCCGCAGACTTCTACTCCGTATTACGGCACTCTCTTGTCACATGACTCACGATGTAGCAATTGAAACACTTTTGCCACCGTGACGATCCTCCTCTCGATGCTCGGTCAGACGAATTCCGGGTGCGCCCCATCCCCGCGGCACATTCAAGAGCGATGTGCACGCTCCTGACGCATCGAAAGCATTGTAGCACATTGATGGTCGAAGCGTTCGGATCCGGTTTCCCCCTCGTTTGCGCGATTGCCTCAACCTCTTTGTCACGACCACGAGTCGCCCTGATATGTAATCAAGCCAATCTAACCTGTGTGTACCACAACATTTTACATCAAAAAACATAAAAAAATACTTATTTTATCGTGTTAAAAATGTTTTTTACTCACTATGTAAAAAATTATTTTATATATAAAAAACAATGTAAGAATTATATTTGTTTTAATTTTTTAATTTAATAAAAATTTGCAAAATGACGAGTTGGCTTGTTTTTGAAATATCAATTTTTTCCGTTTTTAGCTAACAATAGAGCAAATCAATTTCTAAAATGGTCATCGCCAATAACAAATCTAAGGCGCGAAAATCATTCGCTAATCTCAACAAATCGACCAGTTCCACCGGGATTCCATCGATGCTTTTCAAAACCAAAATTCCGAAAAATTCCTCGTTTATCGTCGCCACCCCTCACCCATCATTTTTTCACAAAAATATTAATCGACAAGTGTGTCAAATAATCGACAGTCAAAAACGAAAATTGTCCGACGAAGAAACCGCATCGAAATCATCGAATTCGAATGAAGAAATCCGATCAACGAACGTGTTTATATAATTCTTTAATTTCTTTGTCTGCGTTCCTTTGCACGAATAAATCGACCGTGAATTCAAATTGTGTGAAGAAATTGCAACGGTCATCGCCGAAAATCCGCGTGAAGTCGGAGTTGATCGATAAAAATCGATATTGCGTGATGATGAAATATGGTCCGCACCGATAGTGAGTCCAACGGACGCAGCATGAGCAGAACGGTCGACCATTCAAACCGACTTTTATATCGGTTATTATTCCCACCAGGATAGTTCAGGTCGAAACTCCGCATTTTAACCATTACAGATATAATATAACCAACCGATCAAGATGGTGATTGTTACCGAGCGCCTCGACACTCTTCATGGCCGCCTTAGGCAGACTATTTATGGACGCTTGAGTCAGCAACACGTCTTTCCCGCCTTCGTTGCCGCAAAGTACGACCGACAGCCACTTTAAGTTGACCTTTAAGAAGTCAACGCTCTCACCGGACTCCAGGCGTTGAAAAGCGAAACTTGCCCACGAAATTCTCGGACTCGGTGCGAAAGCTTCGCGAAGCACTGCTGCGCATTAATCGAAGTCATCTCGTATTGATTCTCCAAATGCTCTAAAGATGATTGCCGCTTCGCCTGATAGCGCCAGCGGTAACATGACTCGTTTGTCTTTACAGAGCATTTCTGCACATTCGATAAACCGTTCCAGCCACACGGATGTGTTCTTGTGCCCGTCGTACTGTGGCACTATTTTCAAGGTTTCATACTACTACGACAATTTATCGTCTAAATCAAAAATTAGGTTAAATGACTTGCTCAAATTTATTTTAAATCTCTCCTTCGACATTCCACCGATTTAAACAAATGAATATTTATTTTCCTTGAATTACAGAATGGATTAAAAAATTTTTTTTGTTTACAATTTTTTAATATATCATCATAAATGATAATATAACAGTTGTCATGGAGAATAATGATGGTTCAGTGGAAATGACAAAACCGTACAGAAATTTCAACCGCAAAAATACGCACAAATCGTTTAAGATTTTATTATAAATCGATAAAAATAATTCATTAAAAACTAAAATAAATGTCGACATTTGCAATCATTATTGTGATTAAATTAATTTATACATCTTTGCATTCTTCACATAACTTAGACAGAATTCAGTCCAGGGTTTAATGAAGCGCTTCATTAATTGACATTTTAGCACAAAATGATAAAATATTTCGTGTGCAAAAATATCATCTGACATAATTATGCAGTGAGAAATACTATAGCGTTTACGAATATCACACGTGCAAATGAAGTTACATAATTCACAAAACTCGAGTATTTAATTCATATTGATAGCAATATAAGATAACTAGAAATATACTAATTTTTATTTTTTTTAACTTAGTAATTTGTTAACTTTTATTTTCAAAATTTTTATATGAACTATTTTTAGATTTTTATTTTCTTTTTAATTTCAAACTTTTTATCAAAAGATAATAAATAAATTATGGAGCGGAGAATTGCCAATTTGACCGAACATTTTTGCCATTTTCAAGAAAAATTCAGAAATAAAAATATAATTAAATTAATAAATTAAATAATTAAATATAAAACAAGAAATAAAATTAAAAATTGGCTTTCTTTCTTTTATTAATTATTTTCCAAATTTATCAGTCACATTTACAATAGATTTAATTTGTATTTTCTTTTGATTGCTTTTATGAATTGTCTTTGTTAGATTTTACAAATGAGAGTGAAATAATTTTGCCGAGCAAGAAGAGGCAACATTCTATAAGTTAAAACACATTATCAATCGATAATGTGAATATAATATAATTAATCAAATGGTGAGCCTCCTTTACTTGTGAATGTCGGGATTGTATTTGGTGTGTGTGTTAATGTAGGAAAAATGAAATGTTCGATATGTATGTGTATGGTTGTGTGAATGTGTGTTTTGTGTAAAGAAAATGAAATGTGATCGGTTTGAATGTGTGTTTGTTTTTACAATAAAATGTATACGTGACTTTATCACAATTAAAAAGATTTCGGTTTCAAAAAAAATGTCTGTGTTCAACAAAATAAAAAATTTGAAGTTTGTTTAGAGGTATCTCAATAAATCAGCGTTGAATTTAATGAAATTTTTTAAAATAACACGAATAAGATTATTTCTTTAATCGATGATTTCAAACACGAGTTAGATTATATTTTATTGAATGATTCTCAGTTGAAAAAATCGAAGATATTGCCGTAGAACAAACATTAACGACGAAACGTTTAGCTCAAACTTTTCAATTAATTGATCAAGCTCTGCAGATATTTAATCAAGATGACCCTAATCACGAAAGAAGTGTAAAAGAAGGTAAACAGATGAGTTCTGAGTAGAAACAATTGCTATAAAGAAATTTATGCGAAACAAAAGACAATGCAGTACAAACCACTTTGGAAAAATTTTTTAAAAAGTAAATTTTGATTTTGAAAGAAGTTTTGATAATTATATTTATAATGCACACTTACTTTTTACTGATTTTGTTACAATATATCTATCTAAATATAAATCAAAGTAAAACAAATGTTTATCAAGAAATAGTACGAAAATTGCGCTCTTAATCCATTAAAACTAATCAATAATATAAAATCAGTAAAAAGTAAGTGTGCATTATGGATTAAGAGCGCAATTTTCGTACTATTTCTTGATAAATATTTGTTTCACTTTGATTTATATTTAGATAGATATATTGTAACAGTCTTTCTGATCAATATTACCATATTTATTATGTGTTGAAACTCATTTAGCGTCTCAACTTTCGGAACCGAACAGAGACGCAAAGCGGAGCCTTCGTGTATATGCTGATAAAATGCGAAAAAACGGTTCTATCTGTACACATTTGCCGAAAGGCTCCGGGAGCTGATTTAACTAACTGACTGTTTAATCAACACAGAATTCGAAACAATCAATAATAAATTATAATGATTACGATTTAAAAATTAAAACAGAAACTTTCAAAGTCGAAAATTCAGCTCACCCGTCAAATGTTACGTGTTTTTTTTAATATATAAATAATTCTTCAATAAATATAAAATTATTTCAATCGACTAAGCAATTTTAGAAATCAATATTTCTGCACACAACTCTGTCTACAAACACTGCCCTAATTATATCCACCAATCAAATACAGAAAATAATGGACATTTATTACTACCGATTAATAGAGTTAATTAACAATTAACAAGTTAACAATTAATAGAAGTTAAAGTTTAAGATAAACTTAATAAATCAAACATTAAAATTGTTGAATGAAATTCTCTAACACGAAATTTCAGGCAAAGGAATCGATCTGTTAAATATTTATTTGGGAAACAAATAAAATACATGTAATTAATTTAAATCAATATTAAATAAATTACTTATTTTCCTCATTTTCTAATGGATTATCGCCGGAATTTAAGGGAACGTTTTCCGGTCTAAAATTTAAACACTCAACAACAAACGAATTCTGAAGGAGATTTATATCCGTATCAAAAGCGGTATGCATAATAACCATCACATTCCAATAACTCATGAAAGTGATTTTTTTTCTTAAAAGTGAAATTGTCGATTTTTGTTTATTTTTTTTTAATGAAAACCCTTAAATTGACTTTTATGTGGAGATACATAAAAATATGTGCACTGACACAGAATTAAGATAAATAGGATGAGAAATTTATTTTCTTTATGAAAGTAAGTTCCTTTTAAAATGAGTCAAGTTGAAATATTTTAGGATGCATCTAAATTGTTCGAATGTTAATCGTTTTTTAATGATGAGCAATTATGACAAAAAGAACATATTGTTGGGTATTAGAAATCTTTAATATAATTATTTACTTTTTTTTAAACACAAATCTTAAATCTTTAATCTGACTCCAATTAATCAGTAAGGACTTCCAACATAAATATATAGACAATGAACACAAATCCTTTTATGAAACTTTATTTCAAATAACAAAAATTAACAAGTCAAAAATAATAATAATAATTCAATTCTTGATGACAGAACACAAACACAAATCAATATTTCGTACGAGTTAACAGATTACAGTAAAGCTGTGAATCTCCAAAAACGAACGATATTGTATTTTTAAAATAAACCTTTTTCTCCCATACGGGATACTTATGGTTTAAAAAATATTTTAAAAGAATAAAATAAAAATAAAATAAATTTTTGTATTCACGTTATTTGTTTCATTTACGAGAATTCTTGTTAGGCAAATTTTTCAGCAAATATTTTGGGGCAAATTAAAACTAAATTTACTGCTACTTATATAGTAATTTTTATCAGCCTTGAAAATTGATGAAGTAAAACAAAGACTAAAATATTTATAATTTTTAATTCCAAGTTTTGTTAAACTAAATATTATTTTATTTGAAATTAATAATTTTACTAAACGAATTATTTGAAAATATTTCTTACATAAAATTTTATCAAAAGTGTTCATATGTATTTTTCGAAACCCTAACAATATTTCTCCAGCTACAAGAAGGAAAATAAAGTCGCCATATATGACTGAATTCATAAGTTTTCCATCGGCAACAAAAATGTATTCGACAGTTAAAGATCAGTTTATAATTGTAAAGTCGCATTGACATTATCTTCTATAATGTTTGATTCATAATTTCACAAAATTTTATTAAGGATAATTGCACGCATATTTAAACAATTTTCTTAATAATTTAAACATTTCGCTAAAATCCACTTCTTAAATTTTCTTTAAAATCAAATTTATTAAACTTTCACTACTAAAATTTAACTCTGGAATTTCGCTACGTTTGTTAAAAAAATATTTAACTAACTCTAACTTTATTTCTTCAAAATAGTTTCGTTAAATTAATTTTAATTTCGTTAAAAAAATTTTTGTTCTGGATTAAAAATTTTACCCAATTTATTGTTTTTATTATTTATTTTAAGTTTTACTAAAAATTTCCTATCAAAATATTATTAATTAATATAATTTTTTACAAGCTTTTATTACGTTTCATTTGTTTGTCTGTCTGGATGTATCAAATCTTGCGATGGAAAATTCACCCACTTCCAGTTCACCTAGCGACATTAAACTTTCAGGACAGATGTATTCTAGGTAACAATACACTTTTTCACTGTCACTGCCCATCCACCCCCTTTAGTTTGGCCGCAAAAAGTAATTAAAGTGTCGTTCTCATGTTTTCCTCAGTAGTAGGCTTTGATAATCCAGTCAAAAAATGTGGGAAGTGAAATAGATACAGAACCGCAAACATATGGCAAATTATAAAAGCTTGTACACCATAAAATTTTTTGGTATGATTATACATATTTTATATTTTTTTAACCTTATGTACTTTTTCCTTTCAATAACTATTTATTTTTTTGGTTTTTTTAAAATCCTTGTAGTGTTCACTAAATCGCATCAGCAGTAGCAACCAATTAAGAGTTTTTTAAGTAATATGTAATTTAATTTTTTGATTTTTAATTTTGAAAAAAATTATTAATTGCATGTTGGATATTAGATATTTTAATTATTTGAAATATTTAATATTTACTTTTTTGATAAATATTTTGTTTAAATATTATCAATTAAACATTGTTGTGAAAATAAACTTTTAGCGTGTTACAAACTATCCGGGCATAATGAATGATATGAAAATCGTTTTGGAGTTTCTAAAGAAATTTGATGGAAGCATCAATTTCGAGATTTGGCAGAAGAAATTTGAAATGATCATGAAAATCCAGAAGATTAATGATTCAGCCCCGTATCTCCCTTTTTTACTATCGGGGGTTGCACTGAACATCTATATGGAATCGGACGAGAAGACGCAAAGCAGTTGCGATCGGTTCTTCAAGATATTAAACAAGTCGTTCGGCCTGACTAGACGTTCTGCGTTCAGTCAATTAATAAACTTACAGTATCACGATGGCGAGACTATCGATGAATATGCGTCTCAGGTGAAGATGTTAGCAACGAAGGTCGACGATCTAACAAAGGCTGCATTCATGGCTGGACTGCCTTTCGAGTTGCAGTTGGATTTGGAACTGGCCGGCGACCAACCCCTGACCGAAATGATCGAATATAGCCGCAGGTATTTGGTGATTAAAAAGGGTTTATTACAGGGTTCAATGGCAACCATACAACACGGAAACAACAGCAAAGAAACACGGAGTTCCGGAGGTAAGGGCGAACTCGCTAAACCAAGAGCAAATCTTCAGAAAGGACCCTATGTTCATCGTGAGAGAGACACTAAATT
>MQRK01231799.1:7496-21125 GCA_001938485.1 Girardia tigrina
ATATATATATATATATATATATATATATATATATATATATATATAATAAATATTGACTAATCGATTGATATTTTTTTGATAAATTCTGACGTGAAATATGTGGAAATAATTCTTAAATATTCACCTATCAAGGAATACTACGACAAAATCAAAACCACTTAGAGTCATTAGACTCGCCAGTCTCAATGGGATCTAAAACAAATCGAATCGTATCTCAAAGCTGTAAAAATTATCGAAAGACTGTTGAGTGAATGTTTGACGATGATAGAACGGTGTAAATCGAGCGATCAAAATTTCAACGAAATGACCGAAGAATATCTCGCGAGTGTCAAAACCGTCAAACCGGTCGCTCTAAGTGATGACGACGAAACCGAAGAGAAAGGATTCTTAATCAATCTAATTGATTCCCCAGATCGCATAAAATTCAGTGGCGAAGTAACTGCAGCGTTAAGAGTGACCAACGGGGTTCTTTTCAATTTTGTGTTGGACGTGTGCGTACAGACGGAGACCGTGTTGTGCCAGGCGATCATCGAGAGAATCAAAGCATGTGAGCTCTTTTTGAGTCTCTCTCTCGTCTCAGTGTATCCACGTTCCCAACATCGGAGCCCAGCAACTGCGCCGCATCCACCCACTTGTCATCAACACCATCTCTTCTGATCTATGACTCAATGAATGCTCATATCACTGAAAGAGTGAAAAATTGTGTAATGCACACTAATACAAGTTTAGCAGTTACTCCTGGTGGTCTCACGAAGCTTTTATAGCCACTCTCAATCAGTCATTTATGTCAAAGATAAGATCGAAGTGAGAAAATTGGATGGCAGAAAGAGATCATACTTTCATTGGATCAGGGAAACAGAGAAGAGCAAGCTATTCTATAATATGTCGATGGGTTGTAGAAGCACGGAGGATAGTAAAGGGTTCAACAGTGATTAAAGGATTTATTAATGATATATGCTGAAAAAATAGGATGTGGAAGATGTTGTTAAAAAAAGTTAAAAGTTTAAATTCTGGACCATTATTACAGTTTTAAATTAAAAGTTATTTTAAAAAGTTAAATTTCAATTCAATTTTTTTGTATATAAAATTTTCATTCTGAATTGAAATTTAAGTTTTAAACAAAAAATTATTTTTGTTTATATAATATAAAGTGTAAATGGGGTAACTCCGTAAAAGTTTTTTGAAAACAAAATTAATAACTTAAACACAATTTTCAGACTTTTATTAATTTTTCAAATGATGTATCAAATTCAAATGGATAATTACATAAAATCTTTCGAACCTTTATTTCAAAATGTAATTCAAATCGCACAAGAATTAGACTCTGTTAGACAGAAAATTAGCATCCAAAAATCGGAAATAGAGAAATGTGAAGACATCATTCGGTTGCATCAATCGGCTCTCAATTATATGAGGGATAATTTGAATCAATTTATTGAAATGAAAATGTGTTTGAAAGAAAAACACAATGAACTTTTAAAACGGATAGATCTTTGTGAGAGAGATGATGACACCGACTGAGCAGTGAAAGAATCGAAGAGAGAGCAAATATCCGCATTGAAGGAGCTATGGCGAGAAGAGAAAAAGGAGAAAGATATACGGCCCTCATCAGGGCCATAAATGACGATTGTAAAGTTTGGATCGCTAAATGGAACAAATACGCTTCATGATGATTATGTTAAGGGACATTTTAGATGATAAATACATCTTTTTATGAATTTTTAATTTAATTTAATATAATTAATATACTTTTGAATTTAATTTTATATTAATCAGTTATTTCATTATTAGGAGCGCCTTATTTATGATGCTATTTTACAGAAAGTTAAATTTTTAAGAATGCGCCTTGTAGTCCGGAAAATACGGTACTAAAAATCAGTAAAATTACTCCTTTAATAAAACAACTAAATAAAAAGGTTAATAACGACAAGTAAGAAAGTCAACTTAAAAATAAATTAAATGTTTATATTAAATAAAATCAGTTACATTTATTTTTTGATCTTATAAAATTAAAATGGATATTTAGTAATAACATTTTTTTATATAATGCAGTATAGAAAGCAGAGAAGATTACAATTAAGTGACAAAATATAGATTTAGGCTTTATCTCTGCATAAAATATAAATCCTTCATCAAAGCAAGAAAGATTCTCTTTTACTGTCACGATTCCTATCCACAAAAATCCGACGCAAAAATTGCCAAATGCAAAATGAGCGAATAAATAAAGTCAAGTGAAACTATGTCAAGAAATTTCGGAACATTGATATCAGCATTAAGCCATCATGTACTGAAACATTTACAAAAAAAACATTTTAACAAGGAATTTACACAGGCATAAAATTCTATAAGAATAGTATTACAAGTGTACCAATCTTTTTAATCCATAAAAATATTCTTAACTGATTTCGTTTGACTCTGGTGTGAAGGATTCTGAAAGAATATTCGACTTTGAAGACAAGCAAATTAATATTTGAAAATAATTAATGTTTATTTTAATTTTAACCAACAAACTTTGTAGATTTTAGAGATTATAAAGGTGTTAATTACTTTAGATATTTGGATAATGATCATCAATCAATTGTATCATGCAAAAATACGAAAGTTTTGGTAATATTTGTGATAGATATAAGTATCGAAAATCATATTTGTGTTCTTAATATGCATAAATATTCTGCAAGGGGATGCACATAAGGACATAAGATTTGAAGCCGCTGCTTCAGATATTTTGGTATAATTTAACTAATTATCACTAGAAAGAATTATCTTTTAATGATAATTGTTTATCACCCATAAATCTTAAAGATATAGACGGACAAAATTTATAAAATTGATTTATTTGCTTCGACATGACAATTTTAAGTGTCCATTTTAAGTTATGTGATGAATGAATTTTCGGCTCGGAATGAAGTCGATAATTTTGTTTTAACGTTATTAATACTTTATTATTTTGATAATATTTTAATATTAAAATGAATAACTGTTTGCTTATTTGAAATTTGATTTAAACAAATAAAATAATTTAAATATTTAATAATTTAGTAATTTTAAAAATGGAAAACTATATTTCTTGGAAAACAAAGTGATATATATATATATATATATATTATTAATCGAGAAAGATAATTTATTGCGAAAGTATTAACTAAGAATTGTGGCACGGATAATTTATATATTTTGATCAATGTACAAATACAAATCTTGATATTGTTAAACTCGATTGTGACTTATAGAGCTCTGTGACACGTAACCTTTTGGAATTTTCGAAAAAAAATCGGTAAATGGAAGCTCTAAGGACATTCTTTACATACCGTTGGAAACGTCTGATAACACCTGTCTGTCTCAAGACAAATCATTTTAGCCTTGACAAGAAATTCAATCATTTTTTCAACAAAACTTTAAAGAATGCTTTTTGCTATCATTTGCGTAAAAACTAAATTTATGTAATCATTACACAAAATAAGGAGTACCGGAGTTTTCTTAGAATACGCCCATCCGATTAAACACCCATAGGCGTTTATTCAGGCCTTATTTCCGATTATACGCCCAAGTGCGTTTATTTGTCTTTAAATCTGTGTTTACTATCAACTTCACCAAAATTGAAAATAACATTTTTAAGAAAGCTCTGGACTGTTTTAATAAGTCTCTAAACATTTTATATTTCTCATAGAGCTTTTTTATTACTAATATCGAGAATTTGCTAAATGAATTATTGAATTTTTTATTATTTTTGTGTAAACTTACTGTCAAAAAAATTTTCTGATAATACGTCCTGGGTAAATTATCAGAAAAATCTGGAATTTTCCTTATTTTTATTAATTTATAAATGTTATTGGTAATATATTTAATCATCATTATTCAGACATTTAAATTTTCTAGAAAAGTAAATGAGCTTTAATTAAACATCATTTATTGAGACAACTATTTTACGACTACCACTTATATTTAGTCAAATAAACGGTAAATAATTGAATCCTATGAGACGATTAGTTCGTGATTATTTGAAGGTATTAAAACATTATTTAAAACAAAAAAGTAAATAACTTGGTTGTACGAATTTATTTATGATAATGTTAAACCTTTTCCTTTACTGAAAGTATATTTTTCGATAAATGTATTTACTCTAACTAAAAAATGTTAATATTGAAAAACAAGTTAATAAAAAGTCTAGTGACAATTTAAGCGCAATTTCCATATGTTATTCGGTGCCCAAATATTAAAACGTTTATATCAGTATTTGACTATGATTAATTTTTTGTGACCGAACGAAAGGATATTTTTGAAAACTTTCTTCGGCAATATTGTTCTAAATTATTGCAGGAATCGATTGGTAAATGTTTCAAGTCGCTAAGTGGTCTGGTTGCCGAGATATAGGCCAAAAACTCATGCATTTTTTCGAGGTTTTTTGGCTTTTCCGGGAAATCCAGGAAGGAATTCCGGGAATTTTTTTGGCCCACAATCATCCTCCGAACTTGCTTAACATATTTGCTTTTGGAACTAGCCCTCGATATTGCTTCGTTGAGGAGGAGATACGACTTAAAGCTGCGGACACACATCCATCCATCCATCCACACAGAAATAACCAATTAATAATCGCAATTGTCAGTATGGAAATTGGCTAAAAAATTATTAATGTGAGGAATACTTTGAATGTTTGATGTTTCGTGTTTGAATGTTGTATGTTGATTTGCAATTGTGTCTCTTTTACCTAGATGGATTTTTAATATCTTAATTATTATTATCTGAAAATATGAAATGTTTAAATTTATTTATAATTTCAAATAATTGTAAAATTTTAAATAAATGAATTAATTTTATTTACTATTATTAAATAAATAAATTGAAATAATATTTTTAAAGTAATTATTTAAATCTTAACCAATAAAAATTTGAATAAATATTTTAACAATATATGTAATTCTCCATTTGCTCAGATAATAAGATTAAAGTTGTAAGTAGCGCTCATGCCACTTCCATTATTAACAGATTCAATACTCATAATTCAACACCAAAATTTTTATTATAACAACAATTCACATATATAAACAAATTTCTTGTTAATTCAATTATCTTGCCAAAACTTTTTTCCATCCAATTTCTAAAATTTTGCATATTTTAAAACTTTAAATGTATAAATTAATTTTTATCTTAAAACTAAAAATTTATTTTGAAATTTATTTACAATTATTTCATAACTTCTATTAAAATATATCAATTGTTATGACTGTAAAAATATTTTTATTTATAAATAAGTATTGAATCTTTAATGGTTTTCTTAATCATATCATTTTTAATTTTAAAGTATTAAATAGACACTTTACAAAAACATTTTTTATTTTTAAAAAAGTATTTACTTTTTAATGGTTTTCTTTTATTATATCATTTTTAATTTTAAAATATTTAATAAACATATTAACATAAAACATTTTATTTTTAATTTTAAAATTTTGTATTTATTTACTTTTTTTAACTTTTAACCCTTAAATGCATGATTTTTTATTTTTTCATGAAATATTTTTTTCTGTTTATATTATTTTGACGTTTATATCAATATTGGCGGGAGTTTTGACATGTTTTGTTATAATCGTCATAGACAAAAATGTACAAAGATAATTTATTTACAAAGGACAGCAATTATTTACACAAACTGGATGCATGGCACTTTCAAACGTTTGTTGTATCATTTTTGATACAAGATGCATTCAAGGGTTAACCCTTGAAAAATATAATAAATTATTTTGGCGAAATGGGAATTTAAATTTAAAAAAGTCATAAATCAATTAGTTAGAATGCATCGTAATAAAGTTTTGACGAAGATTGTCTTGAGGACAATCAAACTAGTAATATTAATAAATTAGTTAAAATGCAATCCTACGAAAGTTTTGACAAAGATTGCGCAGTTGCATGGTTGAGGCTCTGCAGCGATAATTACAGATCTCTGGGTCACGGATGATTATAGGAAGTTTATTCTAGCCGTGGTTGACGTTGAAATTTAAATGCAAATTAAACAAACACAAAATGACTTCCGAACTAGATTCCGGTGTCATTCGACAGAGATGTTTTAAATTAGAATCTGTGATAGAAAACTCGACATTTTGTACGGCATCAACAATTTGACAAATGTTCTTAAACACATAATTGACACACTTATAACGTTCGGAATTTAAATTAACGATCAATTGAATACTGAGATCTCTTGCATTTCTAACAATTCGCTTATGATTAATAAATGTTACTTTTAAGAATTGAATATTTTTCTGTTTTATTTGACTGATAAAAAACAGCTCCAAATAATTCTCGAATTTTTCAAACAAATCAGCATATTATTGCAATTCAACATCGGCTAACTAAGTAAATTATTTTACTTTTGTATTTCCATCCGAAACACATTTCGAATTTGAATTCTCTAACAAGTCACTTTGAAAAAATTTATTTGATTCAAAAATGTTTTTACATAATAATTCGCCAAGTTACTTTCACACAAAATTTCAATTCAAAAAAATAATTCAATATTTATTTTTTTATCGATTATAATAATTTTCATTTTAATCAGAATCCAGTCACGAACATTATAATTTTTAATTCCCAAAACAATTTCCACAGTAAGCCCATAGTACATATTGTTAAAAACATTGAGATAATTTTCATTTGAAGTTTTTATATTATCATATTTAGAGTCATTAGAACTCTCGAAAGATCGTTCACCGTTTGACATCACTCTCATTGGTTTTTTTCTATTTTCAATCATGATTCGAACCATTTTTCTAAATCTTTTTAAAATATTTAATTTCTAAAAATATTAATTAAACATAATAACTTAAATTAATAAAAGTAACATGATATATGACTACATGATGGTAAATAATCACATATGATAATGATCTATTTAAATTTATTTCAGGCATACCCAAAACGCACAGAAGCAAGATTCACAAAGAATTTAAATAGTGAAACATGAGCCATACACGTAAGGATGAAGGGAACAAACCTGATTTCATCGTTTACATATATTGATGATTTTAGAAAACCAACAGTGCCGCAAGTTTGATAATACATAACAGTGCCACAAGTCTTAATCATTAACATAACATTGGTAAATTAGACAGACATGAGCGACGCATTCACCAGAGGAATATATAACTGCATAACAAGAAATCAGCCCCGAGCAGCGCTGAGCTGTCTTAAACTGAATCCGAAGGCCCTCTGAGCTTGGCACTGCTAGACAGATGTCAGGTAAGGAGAGGCGTCCAACCCATAAACATATTAAAGAGAGTAAATAAATACCTTCGTAAAATGACACTGGGTTGTGGTTGACCCTTAATAACCACTGGGGGCTCTGGAGCTTTCGAAAATGTTATAACTCGAGTAGGTCGTGACAGATTGATATTGGTTGGTGATTACGAGTGAATGATTAGGCAAAATAATTAATTTTAATAATAATTCCACCCGAGTGGTCGCGGGCCTCGATATGACCGATGTAACGGTCGGCTGTTTTGATCACCAGATCAATCGTTCCAACACCACCATAAAAAATTTTTTTCTTCTAAACAAAACAAAAGGTCGATAGTAACTTTTGTTTCTACCATGAGTTGTTTATGTACAACGAAATTTTTTGAATTATGTTCAAAATTTTATACGATAAAACAAATAGAAATAAATGGTGATTGTTTGAATATAACATAAAATGTTTTTGACAATATCACACAAATTTTTATTTCGGTCAAAATTATTTTGATTTTTTAACTTTTGTTAATTTGTTTTTTATTCAAATTTATTTAATATACTGTGGAAATTGATGTACACAACACCATACACTTCAAATTTTTTTACTATTAATAATATGAAGAACGTTGCTCTTGGAATCATAAAATCTTTTTCCGACAATAAATAATTATTAAGTTGATGCATAGTTATTGCAGATTTTTGTAAACAATTGTTTTTAACAAAAAATATTAAGATTAAACAAAAAACTTTTAAAAATGATACTGTTACAAATTGATAAAGAAAATATATATTTAATTTTCTTTACAATAAAAAATAATTTTCTAAATATATTTATAAAAACATCAATTTGTTATCGATAAGAAATTTCGAGTGGCATTGAGATTTTTTTAACGAATTTTTGTGAATATATTCGAATTTACTGTTTCTGTTTAAATGAATTCTTGTGAACGAGTTATTTGTTCAAACTGTCGAAATTATAAAACATTTAATAAAAAAAGAGTTTTGTGATGACCTTGAATTGTTTGTCTGTGATGATTGAATCAGGGAATTGTAAATAATAAAATGTTTTCTGGAAAAAATATAAATTTGCGATCGATCGATTTTATTAAATTTGAGTTAAAATCGTAGTTCAATTTTGAATAATTAATTCTAATCGTTTCTATGGATTCTGATTTTCGCTTGAGAGGACGATTGGCGAGAGCGATAACAAGAAATGCGAGAGCGATTTTGTGGCCGATTCGATTAATGTCGAGCAAAGATTTGATTTGCTGAACGATTCTTAGTTCGGTATTTAAGAGGATTTATTTTGACTGCTTGCGAATCGAATATTCACTGAGATCAGTGATAACTTTGTTCAATTCTGATGATGTAATCCACAATTTAACCATTCCAAATTATTAATATGTCATTGATATGTGTCCGCCGCCCCGTTTGATATGTCGATATCTAAAATGGCTCCCAGAAAACTCTCCTGTAAATTACCACATATATCACCGATTTACCGAAATGTTTTTCGCTTATTTTAATAATCAAAACGGTTCTGGATGTTCTTCACACATATATCACAGAGATTTCCTTCAGGTATTTCTGAAATCACATTATTTCTCCAATATGACAGAATTTATTAACAACCAACTGTTATTTCGAAACGATACTCCTCAGGAATGTTATAATCAAATGAAAGTTAAATTCATTCTTGACATCGTTTTGAGATCAATCACAGATTCAATTTCACATGATCTTTTATATTTGGCAATCATTCAATTTATCTTGGACCAGCACAAAAGATGCAACAACAGATACTTCCGAATCAAATTCACCCTCTACTATAATTATTACTTCCTATTTGCTTGACAGCCGTTTGATTCCACTTTCGAAGAAGTCGCTGATCGTACAATCAATTTAATCTATAGCAGCGGCCACCAAGTTGTTTGTGAGAAAATATTAAGGCAATTGATTGACATGAAAGTTTTTAGGTGCTTCTGTAAGAGAATCTTGGGGTCAAGGAAGCAATTTCCAGTCATTTTATACAGCATATTTTAAGAAATAACGATAAACACGAAGATACACATCATTGTTAGAGGCAATAAATATTTTTCTCCATATTTTTATCTTAATCACATCGAGAATACGATCAAGCTGAGACACATACACGTTTTTGTTGAGATTTATTTACTGCTTACCCATTTTGTCTGGAATTCTAAACCGTAACCGCTTATTGATATTATTCCACGAATAAAAATCTCGTTTGAAAAAAATTCCCGTTGGATGATTATGCCTCCGTAAGATTCATTTGTTATGAGAACTCATACATTGATAATAATTTTTATTATATGCATAATTTAGTTCATCCTTACGACAATCCCGACTTAAGTCGTCAGTCGTTGACATAGAAAAGCATGGATTCATAATTTTTATCCGAATATCTAAACCAATTTGATATATAAAAAATCCTTTTAAATATTTACCATTAATTTCATTGGTTAAAATTAAAACAAGTATTAATTATTTAAAAATTTTAATTTTAATTTATTCGTTTAAAAATGTAAAATATAATTAATCATATCAAAATTTTACAATGATTTTAAATTAAAAATACATTTAAACATTAGATCTTAAGTTAAATCAAATTAGTCTCAGATAATATGAATTAAAATATTAATCATCCCGTTCGTAATTGTCGATCTTTTTCTTCTTTATTTTTGTGGCTTGAATTACCCGTTTTGAATTTCTTTAAAAAAATCTTTCTACTTGGCTTCGACTGATTGTTCCATGGAAAAAACACAACATTAATGTGCTGCATTCCAATGCTTCTCAAAGTCGTAGAGCCCATAGAACAATTAATTTTCAATATACATTTAAATAACTGAAAAATAATTTGAATCTTCTATGAATAAAGTAAAGAAAACTCTAATTTAAAAGAAAACTAGACATTAATCATGTACCAAATTAATAATTTTATTTGTAAATTCCAAAAATAGCTCAAATAATCAATTCTACAACAAGATATCTTTTATTACATTTACACATATTAAATCTGATTATTTTAGCTACTTTTTGAGCACTGATTATTAAGGAAAGTATGCATGAAAAACAACAATATACATTAAAAAACACTTTCCATAAAATATCTCAAAGTAAGAACCCGAATCAACAATCATCCACACCATATTTAATAATTATATTTCACTAAGATGTTGGGGAAGATGAGATACCGCCTTTGAGTAATGCTTCTTTTCCTAATGCTTATTGATGTAAGGAGTCAAATTGATTCCATGAAAATGAATATTGATTGCCTTCATTTTTCTAAAATGTCTCTTTAGCTCTGGATGTTGATGCGAATTCGTAACTCGACGAAACGATTTTTAAATGGTTCTATCCTTTGGTAAAAAATTCAATTAATATATTCTTGTCCTCTAAAAAGACTAAATTTTTTATAACATATAGATGGAAAATTAATGGAAAACATAAAAAAAACAATAAATGCAGAATAAGAAAATTTATAGAATGATAAAGGGAAATGAAAAATTAAATTGTGTTAAAAATAAAATAGATTTTTTGATAAAACTAAAACAGATCTTTTTGTTATGGATTGTACTATAAACGTAATTATTAAGTTGACAAGTATGAGATTAGTAGACATAATTACATCCCTTTTATAACGACTTATTCTTTCTGTTGATTATATTCACATTAGACGAAAATTCACAAAATATTAGAAAATAATTATATAAGTAAAATGTATAAATTTGTCCAGAATGACATTTGTAGCCATGATAACAATATAATCAAATAGTTATAATTTAACAACGGCAAAATTTTGTTGCACAGTTTTTTTTGTTTGATTGCTACAAATCTTGGCTATTGAACTTCTTAATCAATATTAATTAAAATTATTGATAACTTGATTTAAAATCAGTATTTTAAAAAATGAAAAAGATAGAAAATTGAACTATTATGAAGTACGAGTTCTTAAGTGGAACCTCAGAACCAGAAACCATGCAAAATATCAATAGTATATTTGTATACAATGCTACTTTGCAGCAGAAAGTCTCAAATTGGTTAGAAAAATTCATGTAAGGTAATTTTAACACCAATAATAAGTCTCGATTATGGTCGCCCCAGTCACTCACGTAGACAATGAATAATTAAAAGTAACCATGGAGTCGGATCCATCACAAAGTGCTCATGATTTGTCGTTAACTTTTGATGTTAGTAACTTATTACATCAAAATATTTTAACTGCTCAAATTTTTAAAGTGAAAAAGTAGGATAAATGGATTTCGCATGCGTTGAATGAAAAACAGAAACAAAAGCATTTTGATGGTTGCTTGATTATGCTTTCTCGTTAAAAATGTGATCATTTTTTAATCTAATTGTCACTTGTGACAAAAGTCGATCCAATGTGATAATAGCAAACGTTAAGCAAACTGCGTAAACACAAATAAAGTACTGAAACAGTATTTTAGTAAAACAGTCCAAAGCACAACATTCATCAAAAGAAGCTGATGTTGTGATTTTAGAGTCTACCTTAGGTGTAATTGATTACAGCGTAATGAAACCTGGTTCATTGTTCACAACAGATATCTACTGCAACCAGTTGGAAGATACAATGTGGTAACTCAACGAAAAGCAGTAGTGTTAGGTAAACAGGTAATCCCCCATGTTATCTCACGAAAATTCATAACTACTTAATGCATTTAAGACCGTGACTAAATTACAGGAACTTGATTTGGAATTTCTGAATTATTCTCCATAATTACCAGCCCTTAATTACTAGCCCTTACTGATTACCATTTCTTCCTCAATTTGAACAACTTTATGATAGGAAAAAAGTTCAATTCTGAAGATGCCGCAAAATGGCCTTCCTGGAATTTATAGATTCTCGCCCACCAAATTTTTATTCAAATGGCCCCAACAAGCTTTCCCTCAAATGGAAAAAGTGTGTCATTAATATCTGTGCATACTGTGATGATTGAAAAATTTTTGCATTGGAAAATTTCCAATAAACTTTGACTTTAGTCCTATAAATTACATTCTTGACGACCTAATAACAAACTGTATAAAACTTTCTGAGGTTAATTTTCGTAAAACATCTTAAAATTCGGTTGTAAAAATATTTATTTAATGATACATAATTCCATTTTAGATTGATGAGTCTTGGAACGAGTATTGAGGAAATATCCTTTCCTTGTCGCCTAGCTTACTTTTTGAGAAAAATCAATATTTATTTTATTAAAAAAAAACTACTGTCTTTTTTTAATTTTAAATAAATTGAAGTAATAATGGAAATTTAAAAAAAACACAAGGAACTCCATTTTAAAATATACTTTATGATAATATAGTTTAAAAGGACGTTGCTTTTATTTTTTTAATTGATTATTTATATTTTTCTTTAAGGTATTGTAAAATAATAAATTTAAATTATACATTATTACAAATTTTTATACCTAAATTCCAATATTTGAAAGCAATTCATATTTATGACAGAGAATCTTTTTAATATTTATTTTCACTTACTTTAATTATTAAAATATAAGCCCACAAAACTGTTGCTTAAATCTGTCTTACTCCAAAGCAAAGACTAGACTGCATTTGCGTTCAAATCAGAGATATTCCTTTGAAACTTTCACAACCTTTTCTAAAATGAGTTTATTAAAAAAATGAATTTATTATTTGATTAAAAATTTGTAAAATCTTTATTTAATAACAAAAAAAATTTACAATTTTTTGTATTGATCAATTTAAATCCAGAGGAAATGTTTCAAGAAAAACAAACTTCTGCCATTTAAAAATTTATAAATCGACAATCTATTTTTACGGATCAACCATCATCTTTAGGTCTTTGATTGATAATTTAATTAATAATGAATAAGTATATGAATTATCGATAAGCTGATTGAGACTGCCAATTGAACATTTATTTCGAACTCAACATTCTCTCCCAATAACTCTCAAAATGCTCACACAGAATATTGAAATTATAAATTTACATTTTTCCTAAGGTTCCTGCAATATTTTTCTTATCCTCTTTTTGACTATGCTCTTGAATTCGTTTACAGAGATGACGGATAGTTTATCCAATGTATGTGGCATTGCATTCATTACATTTACATATTAATTATTAAAAATTGCCGAAAATATTAATACTACGTCATTTTTAACTTCCCTTTTTATATGTTTTTTGTAAATTTAGATACAAGTAAAATGTATCACAATATTAACTGCAAATTAGGATAATTAAACTTTATTTAAAAAAACATGTTTCCATATATTTCAATATTTAAACAAAGATTCATTAATTAAAACATTTTATTATATTTCCGCATACCCATAAGATTCATCTGCGACCAATATATGACCTTGACGAGTAGGGGGAAAATGGGCATTCGACACACAACCCCCCCC
>MQRK01231800.1:11162-25700 GCA_001938485.1 Girardia tigrina
ATTCACGGATAACTGCTACAGAATCCATGTGATTACCGCTTTTGGAAACGAATTGTGACGTCGGACGAGAAGTGGGTCTACTTGGTCAACCACATCCGAGACAAGCGATGGGTTCCACCGGGTCAAGCAACACCGTCAGTTCCAAAACAAGATCGATTTGGCTTAAAAATCATGTTGTGTGTCTGGTGGAACTTTGAGGGAGTCGTGCACTTTGAGTTTGTTCAGAACGGCCGTATCTACGAGAAGCTCAAGGAGAAGTGCCCTGCCTTAATCAACCGAAAACGTGCACTGCTTTAGCAAGACAATGCCAAACCGCATACAGTCAAGAAGATCACGGACAGGTTCCAAGAGTTGGATGGAGTCGAAATCCTGGCGAATCCTGCTTACAGCCCCGATTGCACTCCATCCGACTATGTACTCTTCCAATCCTTGCAACAGTTCTTGAAATGCCGCTGATTTGAGGCATTCGATGAAGTTGAACAAGCATGTCAAGAGTTCTTCAATTCGAAGTAGTCGGAATGGTACTTTGACTAGATCCGAAAGCTTGTAGATCGTTGGCAGAAAGTAGTCGAAAACGATGGACTGTACTTTGCAGATTAATATTTATTTATTTAAAATAAATTCTTGCACAAAAAATTGTATTTTTCATTCTTGACCGGGAACTTTTAGGACAACCTAATATTTATTACTTATAAAACAAGAAATAAATAGTTTATTGTCAAAATACAAGCATTAATGATCTTGATCATCTGGAACAAATTTGTGGCGATTTGAAACTTCATAATTACCTGAAACCCATAGAAGTGCATTGTATTCAAGAACCGTCAGTAACTTCCTTGCCAGATGATAGCTGGTCATGAAATCAATTATAAAAAAATTAATAAATAAAATTATTCTATCTGTGGATGACTTTATTTATACCTGATCGATTATAACAAATTTTAACATGTTTCCATAAATAATTTTTGTTCAGTTTATCAAGAAAAATATCCACTTTCCGCAACTTGCAACAATTCTTTTTATAAATCATTCATCCATGAGTTTCAGTGGAATTTGGCATTAATTGACACATTTTTCTGCTTAGACAAGGGTACAACTCAACACTTTCTGTTGATTTTACTTATAAAATTGTAAATAACTAACAACAAAAATGTGTTATATCTCAAGCTCATCTGGTAATCTACTTGTATTTGTGGTAGGAATCTCTAACTCAACTATCAAGACTCTCTTATAGTTAGGGTGATCTTCAAGGCTGGTGTTTCTCTCTGACAAACGTTCAAACCATCGTTGCTTTGTATGCAAACCAATTGCTCCTTCATTCTAATGATACAGCATGTGAACTTAGCCATTTTTTCAGAAGACATATAACAAGATTCAAATATTGCATCTTTCATCAATTATTCAAATGATTTGAAAAATTTACAAGTGAAAAGGAGATAATTAGTCATTGTTTCTATAGATTACTTATAAAATATGATGATTTAAATTTTAATCATTAAATAATTCAACTTAATTTGTTATGACCCTCCTTAAATTTCCTTGCAAAAAAGTTCAAGTTTTTTGTCATAAATGACTTAATATTATTGAATCACTATTACTTGTAACTCATCCTAGTCAATATTCTTGAAAGGTGTAGACGAAATTATGAATGCATAAATTAACATGACCAACGCATGGTAACATTTATGCATGACATATATAATACCAAACTTTATGATGTACTTAAAATGTGTATTTTCCCAATATATTAGATTAACCTTCATACATGTGCTTAATAAAATTAAATTTCAAATAACGAATTATGTATAAATACTAATTCATATTGTTTAATAATTATTACATATGCAAATGATATTTCTAGTGAAGTGCTAAATCTAAATCTCGTACAATCAAACTGTATTTAAGACATCAATGACCTTCCTTCCGAAAAATGAGATAAAATAAGATAGTACTTTGGTAACAAGTTTGAAAGTTTTTTTATAAATAATATCTCTAACAAATAATATTTTAACAAACTTATAAAAATTAGAAGCATATAAATTAATAGAATAAAGTTGTAATAATTTATTTGTAAGAATAATATAGCTGCGCAGTTTTTACTGTTACAAAGGAAATTAATTTTCACTTTTGTTGTAAAATAAGTGTAATTTATAAAATATAAAAAGATTAATTAATAAAAGTTTTTTTTCTGTATATGACTTTCTTTAAACCTTACCAATTTAAACAAATTTCCATAAATAAACTGTTTTCCTTTTACCCAGATAAAATAACTGTTTAAGCAGCTTGATACATCTGTAATGTGTACAGAGAGTCTATGACAGGTGAGTATAATGTACAAAAACGGTTAACTAAGTTCAAAAATGCTACATTGACCTCGACAACACACCCCGAGCACAACGGTCTTTTGACCTTCATGACAAACTTTGAAGATACATTTGAAAAAGAACTTGGTCCGAACCAGGCGAGTTCATCCATACAAATGAACTGAGAATATCACACAACAGTAACTACTTTCAAAAGAAAATTTATCATGTACATGACATAAACTGAAAATTTCAGTCCGCCCTAAAAATCTGAAATAAAATCTTAATATCAACCGTTATTGTTATGAGAATTGATACATCGATTATAATTTTTATTAGACGCAATTTGAATCATCCTTGGGACAATCCATAGTTGAACATTTTCTTTTGTAGACATTTTTATACAAAATTAATAATTTTTATCCTATTATCTGAAACAATTTGGAAATAAAAATCTTCAGAAATATTTATTACAAATTTCATTGATTAAAATTAAAATTAATATTAATTATTTTAAAATATTAATTTGCTTTATTTATTGAAAAATTTAATATAAAATTTATCCAATTATTTAAAATTTTACAATTACATTAAATTAAAATAAATTTAAAAACTATATTATTTAAATCAAATTAGTTTTAGATAATAAGAATTAAAATATTAATAAGTCATCTGGGTAGGAGAGACAAAATTCCAAATCAACACACAACATTCAAACACAAAACATCAAACATTTCAGACATTCCCCACAATTATTAATGTAAACATTTATTGATAAAACGAAGGCCGGATGAAAATCTTCTTTTAATAACCAAAGTCATCCATTAAAAAATATATTTTAAGACAATATATTTCGACTGATCTACCGTCATCTTCAGGTCACTGAATAATAATCAATTCACCTGTATATAAATACAAAAATGATGATTATGTAATCGATTGCATGAAATCATGCTAATCAAAAATTCTCAATAAGCTGGTTGGGACTGCCGATTGAACATTGATTTTAGGGCAACGTGACCTAATTAACAATGCTTCACACGTCACTCTCTCCAAATAACTGTCAAAATGCTTACACAGAATTTTGAAATTATCAAAATTAACATCACAAACATCTCAACCAGCTTATAGAGAATTTTTGATTAGCATGATTTCATGCAATCGATTTCATAATCATCATTTTTGTATTTATATACAGGTGAATTGATTATTATTCAGTGACCTGAAGATGACGGTAGATCCGTCGAAATATATTGTCTTAAAATATATTTTTAAATGGATGACTTTGGTTAGTAAACATTTATGTTTTTCGTAGTTTTCTAACCGATGAATCAAAATATACTCTTTAAATGAATATATTTATTATATATTTTTGTGAAAATATTCATGTAGTTATCTTTTATTTCATTTATTTATTATATTTTTATAATGAAAATTGTTTCAAGTAATCTGATTATTTGACAAATATCATAAATATTAACATCAATGTTGGTAATGATACTTTTTCTGATAGTGAGTTACTTGTAACTTGTAAATATACCAAATATATTAAATTGGTTATGAATGAAAATTTTATTCAATTATTTTAATTTCATTTTTCATGGTTACTTTATTATGAATGAAATTTTCTAATGTGGTCCATGAAATGTTGATTATAATATTGTAATACATCACCGAATAGTGAGTCTTATTATCATTGCCTTCATCTCCCTTTGCAAGTAAATGATCTTTCTTGTTATCTTGATGTAAAACACTTATATGCACGAATGTTTATAAATCAAAGGAAAGTGCACAAAATAATTTTTCACAAGTGAAAATAATTAAAATTCAGTGAAATAAAAATAAAAAATGTTGTCTATATACACTAAAATCATTTGCAAACACCATTGAAATTAAAGGCAAGGTTTTTAAAATATTTTTATATGAAAATACTTGTTTGATCTTTATGAAAACAACGAGGTTTCTTAAATGCCAAGAAACGAAAATACAATGAAATAGTAAACTAATGTGCGCATCAGCATTGTCCAAGTAGTCATGTTCAGATAGTTGTATTGATTTGATTGTAATTTTTTGCAAGATATTTTACTATCAACATGAAGTATTCCTGTATTTTCCAGTATTTTTATGAAATATTCCTATATTTTTTCAATGGGGGGCAGGTATTTACCTTCGTGTCCGACAGGATTGTCTCAATCACCTTCTTTGGTTTGGTCTTGTATTTTATATGAAGGTATATATATTTTTAAAAATCGTATTTTTTAAATAGACTATAGTAGTAGACTATATATATATATATATATATATAAGCAAAATTTATTCTGGGAATTATACTTTTTTTGAAAGCGCTTATGAATTTTCGATAAATAAATTTTCAAAAGAGTTTAGAATGTTTTGATTATTTTATCTCGTTTTATATAAAGCTAAAGAGACAATAAATCATTGAATTTGTTGACTTTGGTTGGAACAGAGGACATTAGATCATGCGAGGTTGATTGTATTAAACAAATTTTTCAGAGCAACGAAATATTAATTAAATAAAAATCTATATTATTAAAATATTCTTTATTACAACATCAAATATTAAATATAAGAAGTAATTTTTTCAGACAAGAAATAATTGAATAATAATTGTAATTAATTATTTCGTAATTAGAAAGTTTTTAGGCGGCAAGCCACCCATGAAAAAAATTTAAAAATCTAGAAAAGTTTTAAAAGTATGTTTCTGTCATATTATCAAAATAGTATTCCTAAAATTTACATTAATCAGTTACAAGATACAGTTTCATTTGAAATAAATCAAGGTTTTTGACTTTTCCGAAGGTTGTTGCCAAATTACAACATAAAATATAGGTAATCAGGTTTATAAGACTTCTATTAGACAACACTTATCAACCGAAGTCACAATTTTGAAACTTCACGAACCTATTGTTTCTAAACAGAATTTTCATTAACGAAAACTACTGGTGACCTCCAACACCTTTTGTAAGCTTTGGTACAGATAATTTATCATTTAAACATAATTATAACTGATGAATTAAAAAGCTTTTTTGTAAATATTTCGACTGTCAATGTGTAATAGTCGTATATTTTGAGATTTTTTAGAAATACAAAAATTAGTTGAAAATAGGTGTTTTAAATTTTTAAATTTTCAAGTCGATAAACAGATAAAACAGTGAGTTTTTATTTTATGGTTAAATTATTTTCTTCTCTCTTCATACATCCTCCAGTTAGATAAAAAGTGGCGTCTGCGATGCCAACATTAAATAAGTTTTTTTATGACTTTTATTTTTGTACATGGTTGCCCTCTAGGGAACAGTACCTATTGGTCTTAAAGTGACATGTAAAGCTAAATAGTTTGAGGAACTATGAATGAATCTTCTTATGTCTTATATATACTCAGTATTGTTCACTTTATTGTATTAGGTCGATGCATAAGTTTCCGACATTTGATAAAAAAATGATATACTTCTTTAATTGATCCCAAAATCCACATGTAAATTTTTTTATTATTCTGGAAGTGGATACCAATAAAAATCACATACACCACTGTATATTATTTATGTTTAATCTTAGAAAAACGGCGTCGCAAGCGAAGGATGAAATTTACCAAGCATATGGTACAGGTTCTATTGGTCTTACGACGATCAAAGAATGGTACGCCAAGTTCAAGAAGGGCGAATTCAACCTGGAGGATCAGCCATGAAGTGGTAGACCGAATGAAATGGAAGACGAAGAGCTTCTGATTCTCTTAGAAGAGGATGATGGACCAAGCGCTTCAACGGTAACCAATCGACAGTCCTAAGGCATCTGAATGCTCTAGGAAAGGTGCAGAAAGTAACGAGATTGGTCCCACATGCTCTCTCTTCCCAAAACAAGGATGATAGGATGAATATCGCCATGGCTCACTTTACCCGCCACCGAATAAAATCGTTTTTATGGAGAATCGTCACTGGGGAGGAGAAATGGGTGTATTATGATAACCCAGAACAAAAGAGGCAAGGGGAAGACCCCGGAACTCCATCAATCTCCACCCCAAAATGTAATCTTCTTGGCAAGAAGGTTCTTCTGTGTATGTGGTGGGATATGAAGGGCCTTCTTTATTGTGAGCTGTTGGATCCCAGTAAAACGGTTACCACACAACGCTATTGGGATCAGCTATCTAAGCTGAACGAAAAATTCAGCGAGTTAAGGAAATATATGGAGCATAATTGACGCAAGTTCATACTGCTGCATTATAACGCTAGACCACATGTTTCGTCGGCGACGAAAAATATGACTTTAGCGCTTGGATGGGAGGTTCTACCGTATCCGCCCTATTTCCCGGACTTGGCTCCAACAGATTGTCATATATTTCGGTCTCTTCAACATTATCTCGCTGGGCAACATTTCAAAACACGCGATGAAGTCAAGAAATGCATTAATGACTTCATTAATTCGAAAGATGAAGACTTTTTCACCAAAGGAATCTATTTGTTGCCACAAATATGACAAAGGACCATAGATGCTAATGGTGAATACTTTGAAGATTAATCGTACATCCCTTTGCTTTAAAATATAAATAGCTTTAATTAAAAATGGTAGGAAAGTTATGCATCACCCTAATATTTTTAAATATTTTTGGTAATCCAAATTAATAAACTAAGAGATTTTAAATATATTTGTCTCAGAAATTTATGATATGTGTGGAATATGTTATTCTTTTATTTATAATAACATCAATTAATAAAATTTGTGATATTTATTTAAAGATTTTCATTTGAAAAATAAGTTTCGCAGTTTGATCATTGGATAAATCATTTTGCTAGGGGAAAATGTCTGACATGTGTTAATTTTTTATTACCAGAAGTCATAAAGTGATAGGTTCTGATATTTTTACAATGATAGTCTAAAACTAATAATTATTTGCATCAGGAAATCTGTAGACTTTTCCTAATAAATCACAACTTTATTAATCATCTTTTTCCAGTGTTCGATTTTAACTAACATCTGTCTATCAATAAAATAATTTAATTCTAATTTTAGGCTTTACTAGACTTAATAAATATGATGAACAATATTATGATTTTATAAGATTTTCTTATTTGCAAATAATTAATAATATTCATTTAACAATTTAGGGAAAAAATCTTGCTGATTTAAGACGAGCTCAAAAAAATTCTGCATTTTCTATCTCTACAATGTTAAGGTTAAGTGCTCAAATACTCCAATCTATTCAAGACATTCACAATTCCGGATTTCTTCATCGTGATATTAAACCTTCTAATTTCTCTATGGGTCGTTTGCCAATTACTTCACATACTGTCGTTATGCTTGATTTCGGTTTAGCTCGTCAATATATTTTACCCGATGGTAATGGAGATATAAGAGCTCCAAGACCAGTCACTGGGTTTCGAGGAACTGTTCGTTATGCTTCTGTAAATGCTCATATGAATCGAGAAATGGGTCGACATGATGATTTGTGGTCAGCTTTTTATATGATTGCAGAAATGGTAACAGGTAGTTTACCATGGAGAAAACTAAAAGACAAAGATCAAGTTGGACAAATCAAACAAAATTTTGAACATACTCAATTACTGAGACATCTCCCATCAGAATTCAAATTATTTCTCAGTCATATTCAAAGTCTAACTTATTTTGATTCTCCAGACTATGAATACTTAAAAAATCTTGTTTATCAGTGCATGAGACGTAAAGGAATTAGCTCTGAAGAATTATTCGATTGGGAAATATCAGGCGATATTCGACAATCTGTTCAAACTAGTGGTGCTATAAGCGGAAGAAATCAACACCATAATTTTCGAAGAAAAGCATCATCAAATGTCGGATCTATAAAAGATGGTGATAAATCCAACAAGCGACAATCACCAAATATGAATCAAAAATCTAAAATAATAACAACTCATAAGCATAAGCAGTTGAAGTCAACTGAAGATACTGGAGGAGAAAGCGGTCCCAGACCTCCACCAAGAATCGCAAAGTGTACAAAAAATGATGAAATGGCCAAATTAAATACAAAACATATAATCGGTCTCCAAGATCCGATATTAGGAGAAGATGATAATTATGTGGAAGCTTATAACATTCCAAACAGAAACCATAAGCCATCAAGACCATTTCTGGCTGAAGAATCTCTAAAAAATTTACAACTAGAGAATTGCAAGAAAGACATGACCAATGAGCACAACAAGACCCATAGAAATTCATCGATACCGAAATTAGAACGTCAAGATTCAATAAATAGTAAGCATCAATCTAAATTACCAATCTTGCTTAAATCTCAAAGTCGTGATAGTAGTCCGAATTTCTTTGAAGGTCATGGTCAAAATAAACCTCTCAAGTCTTCATCAAATGTCAATGCATCTGGTCAAATTTATAAAATGGCCAAAGTTTCTTCCATAATTGATTCGGCATTTATAGAAGTTGATAATAAAGGTGGTCATACTAATTCAATTGACATTAACAAACAGTCCAATAAAAGACTACTTGGCATCACTGCTATGGACAGTCAAGAGTATAATATAGTTGGAGAGGTTCAAGATATTTCCGATTCAGAATCCTGTTCCAGTGATAACTATGAGAAAGAATTTTCCAATCGTTATAAAAACCGAAAAGAGATTGATAAGGAAGTCGGGAATTCCAAAATTTCAGCAAGAATCGAAGTGAACACTTCATCTCCCATTGAGTCAAATCCACAAAAGTTTCATCCTTCGTCTCTTTCAAATCAAAATCCAAATCAACATCAACATTTATGTAAAAGCAAAATTGATAGTCTTTCACGAAGAATAAGTGTTGCGTTTAGTGTAGGAAGTCGCGCCACCAGAGCAATTAATGAAGATAAATTTGATTACAGTAACGCATATGATGCTACGAAAATGCTTCACTTAACACATTGTAGCGATAATTACGGTTATGATGACCGAGATATATCCGAAAATCTCAGAGACGTTTTCATAGCTGATAATTCTCTTCAGAAATCTCTTTCAAAACACTCAAGTCACAAAATCATACTACCAAACGAAAAGCTTCTTTCAAATCATTCTCGCAGTAAAGATGGTTCAATGGAATCTCTAAAATCTAAAAGTGCCAAATCCTTCACCAATAACAAATTCGACAAGCAAAGCCTTTTTATCAATCCATCCAAATCGACCAGTTGTAAATCCTCAAAAATATCTGCATCCGATTACAGTAAATACGCCAGTTTAAAGAAATCCTTTTCTCGACAAATCAGTGAAGATTTACCTCAACCTCAGTTGAGTTTTGATTCATCAAAATTTATTGACAGCCACAGTAAAATGAATCTGGAAAATGATTATTATGTGACATGTATCAATGCTCCTTCTCCGTGTGCTTTTCCATCTTCAAATCGTATTCCTCCAAAATGTAATGACAGAAAACCTTATCGCCAAAGATGTGGATCTTCTCCTGTTCCAAATGTGTTACGTTGCTCTTTTAATGAAACAATTCCCAATACCGGCTTAATAGAAAAAACCTCAGAATCCGGTACACCCGATAATATACATATCAATAGAATTCTCATTACTTCCAATTGTGAAAAAGATTTTCAAAAAGCCGTCAATCGAGCTAATGCTTGTGAACGGTATTTGGATAACATCAATGATGCTAACAAAAGTCGAATTCCAATCAATAATTCCGTGAAAATAGTCAAGGACACCAACACAGTTTCCAATTCTAATCGTTCAAAATATCCTATCGTAAAGAATGTCGCAAAACCGACCGGTCGAACAGTTACAAAAACCTCCAGTTCTTTTATCGAAAGACAATCACGAAACGATTCAATTAAACCTGTCAGTCACGAAGCAAATCAGAGGCGACGCAGCGCTAGTCGAGACTCAATTTTATTGCCGAAAAACTCTTGCTCTGCTGTAAATAATCTCTTTTATTCTCAACGAATCTCAAGTTGTCGACTCAGTAACTCGAACACCGATCTCCATAAACATTCTATTAGTAGTTGTGGCAACTGTTCCATGCGTAATAATCACAATGTGTTATGCAATAATCATGAATTACTCCAGTCCAAACGAAAAGGCATTCGATCTTCCGCATCATTAAAAAATTCAGTGATCTGTCGATCATATAATGACATCTATGAATCAGTAATCATGATCCCAGCACTAACATCAGGTACACTGAAATCTCCAACCAAATTTCAACAGAACATGATTAGTTGCGAATCAATTGTCGACACAGAGATAAAAATTAAATGATTATTATGCGCGTGATATACACATTTATATATAGATATACATATAATACATATACATATATTTATTTATATTTACTATATTATGTCTAGATATCCATATCTATTCTTTACTGCATATTATTATATATTATATTATATTATATTATATTTATGTTGTACTCAATCCAGATATTATTTAATTTTTAAATCTAAACCAAATGCAAGATATTTCCAATGTATTTTTGATTTCTACTTATTTAGATAAGTAGTATTTTATTATTATTATAATAATGATCATTTTTATTATTTTACAATAATTATTGTACTGAATATTGTAAAATTATTCTATATTACATTATAGAAACAATTTCCCATTTGCCAGTTATTGTTTTTCTTTCTGCGGATATTTTAGACTTTAAACCACTTTTAAAAATTTTTAGTTTAATATTTTATTCGATTGTATCGGTGCCGCTTTATGTAATCATGGTCTCTATGATCAAAGATTAAGTACAAAATTTCCTCTGCGCAAGTATGTGGCACTTAATATAGTACAAAACGTTGATGGGAAGACAGTCAAACATATGTTACTTGCCTAAGCTATCTTTTGATCTATTGACATTCAAATACGAAATATATCTATGGGTCGAATTGTTAAAATAATACAAGTCAAAGCAATCTGATAAGACACGATTAGATTGTAATAATAATTAAGTGTCTTAAAATATTATCAACAAATAGATAAATTCTGGAAGACGCAATAAACATGATTTTGATGATGTGCCATTTTCCTTAACCAATATATGGAATTGACAAATGTCTTAAGTTATCCTTGTGCTCCAAGGTGTTGGTGAAAATAATTCTTCAATAACGTTTTAAATGTTAAAGGTAATGTAAAGACCTTCTTAATCTCCAATTGCAGTTAGGCTGGAAGTGGAATTAACAGAGAAAAAAGAATTTGGGAACATGAAGTGCACTTATTGTATTTTTCAATTTTATTTTAAAATTGTATTGTATACATTAATCCACATTGTAGAATATAAAAATTGTAAAAAAAGGTGGAGTTAAATTTATCGAGAATACAACAAACTTATCTTGTAAGAATAACCTGGATGAATATGCTCAAAATTGAGTATATATATGAATTTAATTTCAACAATATTTGTAAAAAAGTTCATTTTTTCAATTGCATTTTTTCATATAAAGCGATCTTAATTTGCATACTGAATTTTAAAAACTTACATTTAATTATAATGAATGTTTTATGGCGGAAAGTGTATTTTTGCACACCATTAAGATTGTTAATAACTGGTTTGTTTGAATGCAAATCGTAGTATATTGTCGAATCCAACAGAATGTCAATACATAATGAGGATTGTTCTTTCGCCGTAAGAAATATTTTATAGCTTGATTCACGATTGCACGTTGATATTATAAAATAATAATTTATTGATATTAAATGTTCTAACATTTGTGCATTGAATAATACATTTGAATATTAATATTAATACAGTGAAAATACTAACATTAATAGATTTTTATTTAAGAACTCATATATATTAACATATAATAAAATGCCCATAGAGGTAATTATTTTTGAAAAAATTACCACATCCTTATGCAATGTTCTATTTATTAGTAAAACGGCAAAATTCAAATAAATTATTAATACATTTACAATCGTTATTATAATAAAAATCATTCACTGTAAAATATTTTCATGATCTTTACAACATACATAGATTTCATACAGACTTAATATACATTTTTATAAATTATACGTTTCGCATTGTATATCTTTGTAAACCTTTTCTACTAACCTAATTGTAAAAATATTATTCTGTTAAAAATCTCTAAATATTTATCCAGTACATTAAAAGAATCTGAAATAAGGTTCTTCAAAACCATGTGGACAATATACATATTATCCAAGGTAGTAGTATTATACTTGGAGTTTTATCGGGATCCTGTAGCTTCTGTTGTTGTAAAATATTATTTATATGCAACATCTTTCTTAACATTGACTTTTCAAAGACAAGTATTAGTTGTACAGCTAAAAAGGACTAATTTATGATAATGTTTGGTTATAACAATTATGTTTTTTATTATTATATAATTTTACCTGCCATCTTTTAAGTAAAATTTCATTTTTCCCTTTTTTAGTAGTAATAATTATTATTATTATCAAAAATTAATTTTTGTAATTTACTTTAGCGTTTTATTTAGTGTCATTGTCAAATAAAATTAACATTAGTTTTCCAGCTTTATATACTTTAATTATTTTTAATATTTTTAATAATATTATTATTAAATACTTTTTTAATATTAATTTCTGATAAAAATTATTAAAATTCAGTTTCTTCATAGTAATATGTTTTTCAAGTAAAAGTGGTTCTCATTAAATATACTTTGAATTCAAAAATTTGGTTGATAGAAGTGGAATAAAAGCAAATTAACTGTAAGATAAATTTCAGAATACGTAATGATAAATATTGTTTACACAATAATCAATTAATAAGAATGAATCAGTGTCTGTTGGAGATAGTGGTTCAATTCGATATGATTCCGACTGATTATTCCAATATATATCAAATGAATTTCTCGACATTCATACAAATTATAATATTAACATTAATATTAGTAATTCAGTTATGGTAGGATTTTCATTTTTTTCAAATTAATCACTTTGTAATAATTTATTTATAACGTATTATAAGTAAAACAATGCCTCCCTAATTTTATTTTCAAATAAATGAAGAATTAATTTAATAATTAACTTTAAAATTAAAAGTAATGAATTATTAAATTTAACATTTTCCTCTTATATTAAAATATATTATTGATGGGAACAGGTCAAAATCCACCTGAAAAAACCCCCATGCATATCCCCCATGGACAAATACCCCCTAAGATCAATCCTTCCTTGCAAAAAAACAATAAAGATCCAACAATAGAGGCCTAAGTTATTCATTCCGGGTTAGGGTTAGAGTTAAAGTTAAGGCTAGTGTTAGGATTAGGTTAAGATTAGAATCTAGGAAGTCCGATGCAGCTATAAATTGTAAAACATCAAGCAATGACTAGTCTGGGGTGCGGACCGCACCGGGTGACACAATCCTAGAGAGTGTCACCAAATGAAAAATACATCGCGAAAATAACTCTGTAAAAAAATCAGACCAGTATGGAATCTCGACTGAAAGAAGTTTAAGGTTCAAGAAGAGAATGGCGGGGNGGGAAACAACTGAAAGACGTTGGACTCTCTCTGCGAGAAGAAAACAGTAGTGAGATGCGGGAGTGTATTGATCGTTTTTATTCTGAACTCCAGATGAGTTCAAAAGCTATCAAGGAAGTAGAAGATGTGTTTATCCACAAAGCGAGATCAATATCAGCTGCCTTCAAGTGCCTTCTAAACATTGATATTTCTTTCAAAAGTTCATCTCCAGATAACTCGTCATAGAAAGAGGTTAATTTTGGAACGGACACCAGTAACTCCTCTTGACTTGCCGATAGTAGACTCTTGGGTTGAACAGCCGCAAACACATCTTCTACTTCCTTGATAGTTTTTTCCGGAATAGCTTTTTCCGCACCCCAGCACCCGCCTAGTGATGCTAGTGGAGAGAAGAGTTCTTCTCCACAAGACTCGTTCAGTTGACACATTATCCAGACATTTTTAAATTTCCTTAGAAGTTAAAGTCTAATAACACAGCGCTTTTAAAAGTTAGACACCTTGTTAAAATAAAAAATTGCGAAAAATGTTTTACGAAATAGTTAAACGTTAAAACAAATGCCAAAATTTTTAACTATGTAAATTTATTTATTTCATATAACATATGCAGACTCATTTATTATTAATTAATATACCAGTCTATGGAATCTTTGACGACACCACGTAAAAATATGAAAAACATTCATCGGTCATTCAAAATAAAAAAAGTTAATAAAAAAATATAATTTAATTTAATAAAATGTAATTTAATAAAAAGACAATAGAAAAAAATTTAAGTTATTTTGATTTATTTTAATTTTTTTTGATTTTTT
>MQRK01231804.1:0-52079 GCA_001938485.1 Girardia tigrina
ACCGCGACCGTTGCTATGGTAATCGGGTCGGTTGCCATGGTAACCACGATAACCCATATCGTTGCCATGGTTACGGCCAGGGGGGGGTGGTCGACAGAATGCCCATTTTCACACTACTGGTATGTACATAAGCCCCAAAGAGAACTGCTATAAAAGTTATAAAACTAAAGGATGATTGCAGAGGAAAATATAAGTTGATCATAGAATAAATGTTAATGGTAAAAATAGTATCTTAAATGCACGGAAGACGTATAGATATTTTGAATCCAATCGAAAATATTTGTACCAGTGTGTGTAGATATTTTTGATGAGAGCGATAAAGAAGTGATGTAGAACAAGGTTTTGGCTTTTTGACTGCATAATATAACGGATAAAGGGATATTCAAATGTCCCTTTCCTGTTGTACTAAGTGTACTTATTGTCACGACCCTCTCGAGTGATAACATTTTTAAAAGCTCTGGAGCCCTCAGTGGTTAATAAGGGTCAACAACAATCCACTCTAATTTTACTCGGAATTTAACTTTATTATATAATAGGGTCGGACGCCTCTCTTTACTTGACATCTGTCTAGCAGTGCCAAGCTCAGAGGGCCTTCGGGTTCTGTTCAAGATAAGATAGGCTATGGGCCCCCACCTAGCTCAGTGCCGCTCGGGGCTGATTTCTTATTATGTAGTTTTTTTGAGGTTTCTAAACGATATGATGATTCATCGAATAAAGGTTCGAATATTGCACACAATTTCTAACTAGGGACGATGAAAAAATTATATTTTTAGAGGAATTTATAATAAGTTGCTCCAGTTGACAAAAATATGGCTGGAGCGTTCGTGGATTAACCTCACGAAAAAATTCTACAACAATTAGATCTAAAAATTTCTCCGTTTTAGCAACGATATCTAAAATACACTTAATAAATTTTAAAATAAAAAAATAAGCCTATAATCGTGAGGCTTTCATGTTTTACCTGAATGAACTCATGATATTGATGCGGGAAAATAACATGAATAATTTTAAAATCATCATGGATAACTGCAGTATCCAAAATGCCCAGAAATAAATGATGTGGTTGCAAACTGTGGCCATGAGATTATTTATTTGCCACCATAAAGCCCACAGTTGAACCCAATTGAAGAGATTTTCTCTAAATGGAAAAATGCAATTAAAAATACCAATATCACTAATAGAGATGAATTAATGGCTGCAATAAAGCAAAGCGCTGATTTTATATCTGAAAATGATATAAAAATTATTTTCAACATAAGCGCGAATTTGCAGTTAACAAAATAAGAAAGAGAAGAATCTTAAGAAGAACTTTGAAATAAATATAATAACTGACATTTGTTTTGTTTTTCTAATTTTTATGTTTAATAATTCTATGTTTGTAATTCTATGCTTTTATTAATTTCTTTTTCTTGTTTTTTTTTTGTAAAAAGAAAAAACTCAAAAAGCATGTATGTATAATGCAATGATTAAATTATTTGCACATCGAATTAAATTACGTGTAAACCAATGTAATAAAAATATTAAATAATTTTGTTGGAATAATGAGATTTCAAAAAATAAGCTTTTTATTTCGATTGAGATCGATGTCTATGAATAAATGCTTCGTCCAGAGAGTGATCGAAATTGTGTTTCTAATAAAATTTTAAATAATGTGTGAGTTCTTTTAACATTAAGTATGAAATATCTATCGATTATGCATACAAATGTTTCATAAATTATTTTGACTAGTTGAAATCATTTATATTATAACATTTTTGTATTTGATTGAAAAAGTTTAATATAAGGAAAGGGCATTACAGAAATCTGAAAATGCTCACAATTTACATTTAATAAGATTGAAACTTCCTCATCTTTTTCTTAAAAATTTAACTTAAAATGGGTATTTTTACACTTAGATTTTCAGAATGATGTTTGAACAATCCTAAACGTTTATCATGGCAACCATCTTCATTTCAGTTAAAATTATAGTTTTGATGAAAGTGTCATTAATAAAGACGCAGCTGCAACATAGTAAACTTTAAGCAAACGGCAGTAAACATCCTGTGTAAATTACTTGAAAAATAGGAAAAGAACATTACGCTTTTATGCCGTTAAAAATGTCAATTCTGTTTAAGAAATTGTTTAACTACTCATATCTTTAAAAGATGCGATATCAGAATGATGCTAAAAGCATACAAAATCCTTTTTTGTCTCTTAAAATGGCATATAAGACAAATAGTCGAATGATTGGAAAGATCAACAACAATTCAAAAGTACTATTGTAACCATCCAAAGAGTGTCTTAGCATACATTTAGGATTATCAAACAATTAGCTCGAGAAACCATTTAAATTACAAATGAGTATCCATAAAAATCGAAAAATGATAAATCCTTGAATAAAGAAAAAATAGACCCTTGAAAAAAAAGTGTCATTTCATTTTTACATGTTCAGTAATAAAATTTAATTGTCTCATTTTACATAAGTATTAAGTCGTCAAGTATTAAAATTGTGGAGCTAAAATTAAAGTATATTTATAATTTATAAATGTAAATATGTGCCATTCTTCAAAGTATATACCCATATACTCGATACACGTTAACCATTTGGCTGCAGGTTGTTGAGGCAATTTGAATAAAGATTTGGTGGTCGAGAATCTATAAATTCCTGGAGGGCCATTTTAGTGACATTTTCAGAATTGAATTGGTTTCACATCAAAAGGTTTTTCAAATTGAGAAAGTTATGGTAGTCAGTTGAAGCTAGGTTTGGTGAGTATGTATCATGATGCAGAAGTTCCAACTCAAGTTCTTGTAGTTTTGTCACGGTCTTAAGTACATTATGTGGTTTTCAATTATCATGAAGCAAGATGGTAGTTGAACTTTTTACTAAACTGTTTTTCTTTGAGTTTCTGTATTATATCTTCCAATTGGTTGCAGTAGACATCTGCTGTGATCGACGAACCAGGTTTTTTGAAGTCAAAATGGATTAGACCTACGGCAGACCACAAATCACTCAATATCAGCTTCTTTTGATGAATGTTGTGTTATGGACTGTGTTTAAGTGTTTCATACGTGTTCATTAAAATTGTTAAACGTTTACGATTACGATCCAATTTTCATTACAAGTGACGATTCGATTCAAAAATTTATCAAATAGGGAGAGAGCATCTTCAACTAGGCATTCAAACGCTTTTTTCTGCTTTTAATTCAATTCATGACGAATCTAATTTTCCAAGATTTTCTATTTACCAATTTAAGTAAAGTGATTCAATATTGTTTGCTTTGTAACAACAATAAATCATGAGCACTTTGTGATCAATCCGATTCCATGGTCACCTTCAGTTTGCAATTGTCTACCTGGGCGACTACAGACTCATTCATGAGATATTCGCCGAAAAAAGTAATCAATAATTTTAATTAATGTGTTAAATTGCCAAGATATGTAGCAATCAAACTAAAAATATGAGCTACAAAATATTAAATCATTGTCAAATTATAACTATTTGAATTTATCGTAATCATGCCTACAAATTTCATACTTAATAACATAATATAATTTCTGTGAACTTCTCAAAACTCAATTAAAAATATTTTTTAAAATATAAGAATTTATTTAATATATTTAAAAAAAAAATATAATTTTATTTCAAATCTCAACTAATAAAAACATTAATTAGAGACTTAAAAAAACGTTTAACTATTACGAAAATATAATTAAAAAAATAATTTTTAATTATTAAAAACTAATTAATCAAAACATTTTCTAATATTATTTTTTATGGCAAAAAAAACAAATTAAAAAGTCATAATTTTTTTTGTTAAATAAAAATTTTAAATTAAATATCAAAAAACAATTTCCAATCGGAAATTTAAAATTGTCCATTAATAAATGTTGAATGATCGATGAATAGCGAAATATAAAGAAGAGAATATTTCCATTCCAGCGCTCTTTTTAATGTATAAAATTCAAATATTTTTCATATACCGGAAGTGAACGGAATTCTTCACTTTGTAGCAGAAATTCCGAGCGATTTCCGGTCTGGTTTCGACAACATTTAAACAAAAAATTATTATAACTTCCTGCATGTCAAAAATAAACATAAATAAATAATTGAATAATTTGAATTGGAAAAAGATAAGATAATATTTGTTTTTCTTTTTTTCGTTATGATTAATGAAACGATAAAATGATGAAAAAAATATTTTCTATCAATAATAAAATTTATGAATAATATTAATTTTTTTTAGCAATTATTTCTTACTTGATGAATTTAGTAAAAAAAACTGAATATATAAAATTTAAATATTAGTTGATATATAATTAATTTTTTTGAAATAATAATTATTAAAAAAAAATGATTCACGTTTTCATTTGATTTTCTGTTTTAAATTTCTATTTTTTGAGAATTTTTTTAAACCTGATTTTTTTTGAAAATATTAATTATTGGTTTTTTATTTTTTATTATTTATTATGTACTTTATAATTGACTTTGATACAATTTTTAATTTCCGTTTTCTAAATTTCTTGTTCGATAAAATAATATTTTGTATTTAAATTTAAATAATATATATTTATTTTTATCCTACAGCGTATTCATCTGGATATAAGTATGATCTAATTTGTTTAAAACCCATTCTATATCTCAGCTGTTTGGATATTTTTAAAAATAAGTTATTTAGACATACAGCCACTCCTAAAAATACTGAGATTTTTGACTAACTGATATTGTAACGAAGTATTAAGGATATATTCAGTACATACAAATTATAAGAAGAATACAGATATGGATACACAGTTCAAACACTTTTCCACTAGTACTTTGTTTGGCCACATTTTGCATTAATCACTCTTGCCAATCGGCGTAGCATTGACGTGATTATATTGTCAGTGAGTTTGAGGCCGATCTCTTGTGCCCAAACACGTTTAATCACGTCAAGTAGGTCATCATATGATGTAGGGGCATAATTAGCAACCTTTTCTTTCACTATTCTCCATAAATTTTCAATCAGCGATAAATCAGGTGAGTTGCCGGGCCATGGACCCAGAACGTTGATCACGTTTGTTTCCAACCAGGTTTTGTTTAGTCGCGATTGATGGCATGGAGCCCCGTCATGTTGAAAAAATTTGCACTGACGCATTTAAATGAAGCGTTGGACCTTATCGTGAATAATGCCGTTGTACACAGGCGAAGTGAAAGTAGTTCTCTTGGGACAGAATCAAAGACTGCACCGACCTCTGGCAGCAATTGCGGTCCAAATCATAACTTTCGGCGCTCTCCGCACAATGGGAACAGTGTACTTTGGCCTAAAGCGGTGACCAGGCTGCCGGCGCACCATGCAGATCCATGTGTCTTGCTGATGGATTGTGGTTTCATCAGTGAACATCACCGAACGCCATTGTTCCACTGACCAACATTGGTAAGCTTTTGCAAACGCGAGCCTATCACGAATATTCTTCGACGATAAAAGCGGTTTCTTGGCAGGCTTGTAGGATCGTTTAGTGTCGGCGGATCGAAGCTTCGGTAGTGGGACCTAAGTGTCTCGTGTTCCCTCCTGAGTGACCGGATATTGGAATGCACCAAAGGGAGCACCGAATCACAAATCTTACCGTATTTTGATGGCGTGTAAGAAACGCTGAAGGGGCCGCCATCACACCCGCAAATAATTTTCGCTCCGACGTTGTAATTAACCGCGTGATGTCACCGGAGTTCGCAACTCGATTGTGTCATTCTCGGCAAATAGGTCGCTTGTCGTCTTGACGGATTATCGATGTTGAAATTCGATAAATTGACGGTCGAGTTGTTGTGGTGACTGTTCACTGATGTAAATCCACTGGTTTTATGAAAATGTTCTCTTCGTCGTTTCCAATTGTTATTATTGCCACCGATATTATTCGATTTCAACGGTTTATTTTGATCGAAAAATGATGGATGATAGCGTTTTCTCTTCAAACGATTTATTTTATTGGTGTTGGTCGATAAAATCGTCATTTAAGACAATCAAACATCCAAAGCATAAATTCAAGGAATTATTCTCAACTTGATATCGGTTTAACGGAAACTTTTTCGTTAAAAGATTATATAATTATTATTATAATAGACGATTTGAATCATCGAAAAATTTATTTGTATATTAAAACAATTTGTTTTTTGAATTCACAAAATTAATTTACAGAATTAAATTGTTCCATTGTTGTCGGTTAATTTTTTTAATTAATTACAATGTTCGATATTTAATAAAAAATATTTATCGATGAAAGAAAAAGCAAAATTGATTAATATTAAAATTTGTTTAATAATTATTTTGTGAATTAAGTATTTTTATTTATAAAACGAACATGTGTTATTTCTGGTCACTACAGATCGAAAGCCTCCTTCAACCAGACATCGACGAATGGTTCGTGCGCTAGGAAAATTATCAATGTTAACTGGTAGACCAGCTAGTATTGTGCGGGTACCAGCAAATGGATTGGTCTTGCAGGATCTCAAAATGGCTCGATCTGTAACCTTGCTTGTGATACGCAGCCTTCCACTGCGTTTCGTATAGGCAAAGGCGCCGGTGGCTTGATGAAGACGAAGAGTGTCGGTTACTGCAGCGCGGCTAATATTAAATCACAGGGCAATGCCACGGTTATAGACTCCAGTGTCGTGTAAAGCGACGATTTGTGCCCTCAGAGTGGGTAAAAGTTGGTTGCCAGTCATGTCGGAATAGTCACAAATACTTTAATATATCATAATAGCATAGTGAGTATGCTACTAAAGCTGTATTCTTATTGTATGTTGGTTAAGAATATTATTTACATGCACTTACACACACACGCACTTAGATATTAATTTTCTTTAAAATGCAAGGGTGGCCGGTGAATTATGGCCATGACTGTATTTTAACAATTTATAATATATATTATAATATAACATATTATAATATAACATATTATAATATAAAAAATAAAATAAAATATAATAAAATATAATATAATATAAAATATAGTATAAGATATAGTATAATAAAATAATATAACATAAAAAATAAAATAATATAATAAAAATAATATACTATTACTTATAGTGACTACGATTTGATATCATTAATATTTTTAATGAGGATAGAGTGACAAGAATCTCCAACCAAACTGTTTGATCGTTTTTTGTTCCACTTTCGAAGTATAACGCCTTACATGTTAGAAGAAGAAAATTTAGAAGAAAATCTCTCATTGATCGATTAAAGGAGACTGTCAACAATAATAGCCTAATGACTCTGGAAAATATCATACTATGGGAAACCCTTCATATGTCACCAAATAGAGCTGTCATCAAGGTATGGGTATTGAATTAACACTTTGCACTGTACCTAAAAATACAATATAAATATCATAAAAGATCTAGAGCATAGGGTGGGGGAGTTTAACTTCATCTTTCGAAATTGTAGTTCAGGAACTTAGTACTATCTGTTCCTTAATACTATGAGCGGGGGTATTCCCTCACTCCAATAATGGCACCAGCTATCATCATTTCGTCCGGTGAATTGCTTGTGTCATTCCCTGTGGACATTCAGCATTTGGTAGAGAGAATCGATGTTATGGTCCCCCAACGAAAATTAGTTTTTCATATAATTTACTTTATTTTACTAAATTGATTAACTTTGAATAACTATTTATCTCTTCTTCTGTGTCTTTAACTGCTTATTTTTAATGCGGATTGTGTGTGAAATTTGATAAATTTGTATTATTATCCCTCTTTGATTTGAGTTGAACGGTCGATCAAGAGTGTTTTTTATTAATGATTATATTTTATTTATTATTAACATTTCGAACTGTTTATGTAAAATCGTGCGTTTTATATTATTGGTTTAGAGAGGAGGAAAATTAATTAAATTTCTAAAATTAAATGTTTAATAAAAAGAACATTAAACTATGCAAAAAAATGTTTTTGTTTTAAAAAGTTTCTGTTTGAATGTCAAGTTGGATGAATAAATTTGAAAATGTCGATTATAAGTTCGAATATTTGTGAGCATTTGATGCAAATAGTTGATGAGATCGAGCTAGTGGTAAAGTGTTTAATTTGCCTGAGGAAGTGAGAAACTATGTCAGGAATTTCTTTATGGAATATGAATCAAACCTTTTCAAAAAGGCATTTTAAGAAAGCTCAGTACTCTTGCAGATATTTGTGGCCAATAACGTCTATTACATTGAGAAGTAAACATCTCAGTTATTTGTTGTAGAAAAATAAAATCTCTGCGACTCACCTTTTATATTCAGTCAACGTACTTAATGTTTCAACCAAGTAAATTTAATTTCCGTTTTAGTAAACATTATATGTATCTTACATTTTAATAATTAAACTTATTTCAACTAATTTAAATTTTAAAATATTAAAATTTTGTATTATCATGTACAAGTGTTATTATGAATATTTTTACTTTAAATTTAACAATAAAAATCCATTAATAATAAATATTTATGAAATAATAAATGTTACCCTTTCACAACCATGGGATGCATGTCCCAACGGAATTTTTTATTTAATTTAAATTTCCTCTACAAATCAGTGAAAAATATAAAACCTATTTGTCAAAATTTTATTATTAAAAAAATTTATTAATTATATAATTAGAAAATAATTAAATAATTATTCAACTAATTAACCAATAAATTTATTGATTGCTAAGGAAAAGATTTCAATGTAACAAATCGTATGATTGACAAATAAAAAACATCCGGTTCGTTTGTCATTTAATTAGTCTTTTTCATAATTAACATTAAACCTTCACCAAACCTTTATATATTATGGAAATATAATTACACATTCATTATAAAATAACGACTTAAGAATTATCACACGATGTAAGAAGAAAGGGGATTTTGTCTTCGATTTCTTTAATTACAATACTGAAACAAAATTCTCCAGCTTATCCCATTAAGGGATTAAAGAATCGACCGAAAATTAGAGAATGAAAAGGAAACAATGAGATGAAAGAATATCACAAAGGAAGTTAAGTTGAAATTTCTACAAATATTCAGTTCATTAACGCAATTCTGAAAAGGATCATAGAAGACTCAAATGAAAATAGAACTTAAAATCTTAATGAGTTAATTAGTGAAAATAATAATAATAATAATATATATATATATATATATATATATATATATATATGACTAGGTAGGTCACTGCAAATTTTATTATTAAATATATATTATTATCATTATATTAAATCAATTAAAATAATTACTTGATAGCGATCGTTTGGATTTAATAATTAGCATTTGAGAATTAATTTGTCTTTTCTGTGCAAATGAGACATTTATTGTACGAATAAACTAATTTAAAAATAAACGGATTTAATATCACAGAGGTGTGATCTTGTTCTAACAAATGAAACCGAATTATCAAAATTCAGTTACAATGGCAATTTAGATTTGTGTAAAATAAGATGATTTTTTCGATTTACAAAAAACTATATTATTCAAACGAATTAGATGATCAAATTAATTACACTCCCAGATCAAATCACATAATCGTCCAGACACTGAGGGGGTTCCGTACCCGCACCGGTAGTTTAGCGGAATCTTTAGCTACCTTTTGCGTTGTCGGTCCACTCATTTCGTCTCTCCTGTCTGAAATGCTATCATCGGAATCCACTAACATCAATTGTCGATTGTCCACTGCTCTCCTGATGTGGGATATATGTCTCGTGATTCCATCGTCGTCCATCTCCACTCCAACTACAGACTTCAACGATGTAATTACATGCGGTCCCGTCCATGGTTCATTGCATTTCCCGCCGACTACCAAATAAACATTTTCACAAATGCTGAATGAGTTTTTCTCCGTAGCGTTATACTCATCATTCGAGATGCACTCCAAGATGAATTTGCATTCAACTTGAAGCTCATCTCGAATAATTGGCAGTCGAGATTTGGCATGGAACATCAATTCATAGGGCCCCGCATCCCGGTGACCCGTCGTACTCTTGTAACAAAACAGACATTCGCTGATCGACTTTGCAGATCTCGCCGCCATTGTCCTAATGGTGCAGTGATTTCGCTCTCACATTCCATTTCCTTGATGTCGATAGGCTGCTGTGAACCATTGCTCGATTCTCCATTTATCTAGCAACCGTCTCACTGGGGCACTTCGGTAGACAGCCGCATTGTCGGAAATGAAACATTTCGGTGGTCCAAATTCAGAGCATACGCTATCTATATGCCAATCTATTTCCTCGGTGGATTCTCCAAATACAAAATCTTGTTGCTGAATCCACTATGGTCAGATACTCGACACCGTTGAAATAAGTCACATCGCTATAAAGTTGGTACCATACCTTGTCAGTTGACAATTACCCATGTCGATACTCAATTCGTGGGACTGGACAGATCTTTGAACACTCAACACACTGCTTGATAACTTCCTTAACTTGATCCGACTTTATTCCATGAGACCCATATTTTTCCCTCAACAGTTCACTAGTCCTGCCGACTCCAAAGTGACAGATATCATAAATTTTCTTGATCACATCAACACTTGGATACTGATTTACTTCAATGGCGTTTATTTCCACTTTCTTGTTTAACCATTGTTTTGGAACCCTGGTCAAACAATCTGCCATATTCAATTGAAATTTCACCAATTCCAGTTCCACTTCCAGTTTTTATTTATCTTTCAACTCTCTCATGATATCGAGTCTTCGGCGTACCAAATGTTTAGATAACGTGCGGGTTCTTTGGTTGTGTGTATTCTTGAATACTGCCATGAGCCATCCATACACTGTTGCTGAGTCCGTTCATCAGCTTGAACTTATGAAAGCCAAAGTTATTACCAAGTTTATTCCCTTTATGGCCGAATCAACTTCACTCATATTAATATGGCTTGTATCGTCTTCCTTCCTTAACCAAGTAGTGTCTTCAACGATATCACCGTTAACGCACAGTAGTACGCCCATTACTATATTACTTGCATCTGTCCAAATGACAACATTATTATATCAATTTACCACCCATTTGCCTGTTGCTGGATCTCCATCCATCCTCAGCCTTTGACATATTTCATTAACTTTCTCTATGATGTCTTTTGGCGGTTAATCTCTGAATGTAGGTACAAGCAACTCGTAATCATCCTGCAATTGGTACATGGCCTATCCACTCCCCAAAATTCCATGTACTTCTCTTCTAGTTGCTTTCTCAAGCTACCTAGTTGCGAGCTCTTGGTCTATTCTCCCTTGCAAATGGCTTTTTACATTCAGTCCAAGCACCCTGACATCTTGTTAAAGCCAATCCGTTTTATGGGTTTAGACTCCAACCCAAACCGGCGAAAAATTCCTACTATATCCTCTGTATTACAAGAACTTTCCACAATGAACACGTCATCAATATACCCAGAAGCAGTAATCGTCTACTCTTCCTTGATAATCGTTTCAACTATTCTTGACATGACTTTTGGCGCAATGGATAGACCAAACCCTAACCTGGTCATCACATAGACTTCGCCATTCCACATAACCGCCTGATATTTCCACAAATCTGGAGCCACCCTTACTTGTAGGTAAGCCTTTTTTACATCCATTATAGCCCAGTTGGGTCCCAATTTTCTCCATTCCCGTAATCGTGACTGGCAACAGGCATAACTGCTGCCCGGATAGTTATGAATTTGTTCGTTAAGTAACTTGTAGTCTAATACCCGTCGTATTCGTGTCCTTTTGCATTTGACTTGCCGCACTCCCATCAACAGTATCATGTTACGAATCTTCCCATTTCGTTTTTCATCCAATTTTATCAGAACACCTTCGCTTATCCACTCATTCACTTCATCTTGAGATGGTTCTTTATCTACATTGGGATTATCATAATTGACACATGAGGTTCTCCCAGCCGGATGATCACCGACAAATCTCCATCGGGTGCTCCAATACCTTCCGTCACATTGAGCTTCAAAATTATCCTCTTTTATCTGCAAATGTCTTCCACTTTTCACTCCAGTTGCTGCAGTAATAGCTTCCAATTTTGCTCCATTACTGCCAAATTTTATACAAACATCATCACCGTCTAGCCGTATTGTCAGTTCACTTTTGAGAATAACATCGTTTCCCACTTTGATGTCGACACCTGCAGGCAGTCTTTCAACCTTAATTGCTCCAACAGGCCCTAGGTTCATACCGCCAAAAATAGAATCTCATGTAGATGCTCTTTACCCAGGATATTCCTGACTACCGTCGACAACTACCAGGTTCATGTTTCTAACGCCTTTGATTCTTGACTTTGTGCAACATCTTCTAATAAGAGTGGCACTACTCCCCGTATCGATCATTGCCTTCATCATTTCCCCGTCGATTAGCGCTTGACGAATCAATAACAGCTGAATTCGGAATAACAGCTGAACATGAATAAATTAATGGCGATTGTGAATTTTTGAGGCAATTCACGGCCGCCTTGTTGACACAGCTGTCCTCGGGGCGTTGTGGCCTTTTACAGGCGTAACTATTGCCGGTAGTTACATTACCACCCCCTCTTACTGTATCATTTGGTCCTACACCATTTACTGGGGAGAGGTTGGACCCGTGACCTTCTCCTCTCTGTCGTTTCTAGACATGTTACAGCTTTCTTTTATATGGCGGACTTCTCCGAATTTAAAGCATTTAAACCTACACGTCTTCTGCGCGTATCCGAGTCGATTACACTAATACATCGAAATTTACTGTTGGTCGCTGCAATCACTTCTTGAATATGTTTATGAGGTGATATCTTTTTGGCCAAGTTCATCACACTCTTGAACATGAATTCGTCGTCCAATTTTGGTTGCACCTCTCTCTTTAATTGATCCGGCAAACTATGAATAAATGTCATTGCACAAAACGCATCGATCGGATCCTGGTTCCCAACAACGGTCCGTATCAGCTAATTGATCTCGGCCGCCGACACTTCCAATCTGTCACCCGGGAGAATCTTCTTTTGGCGCAACTCACTTTTGATTTCCTTGGCATGTCTCTGTTTATCCAGCGATAAACCCTTCCACGTGTCGTATGCCGGCCCGTCCAACAGCACGACCAAGCATGAGACTTCTTTTTCCATTAGCTCATCTACCTCGATGGCAAACTCGAATCTGTTGATCCAACTTTCGACGTCCTCCAAGCCATCAAATTTCTTCAAATTACTGATTGCTTTCATTGCAGCGATAGCTTGTAAAATAAGTTGTTTTTTTCGATTTACAAAAAACTATATTATTCAAATAAATTAGGTGATCCAATTAATTACAATTTGAAATCTACAGAAAAAGATAGATTGTAAAAATTAATTTGGATTTATTTGTATCGCTCTCTCTCTCTCTTTCAATATTTTCCTTCAAATCAGACATATCTTTCCCATTCAATTTCAGTCAACCTTCCCATCTATCTATCCATTCAACTTATATTATTATATTATATTATTTATTATAATAAAAATGAACTTACATAATTTTTAGTTGTCTATGACAATATCAATTAACGGATATTAAGATAGTTAATTGTATAATTAATTTGAAATTAAACTTTTAATGACTGTAAGTCAGAAACTAACCGGTATATGTTATGTTTGGTGTATTCTAATTCGGGTCCGGATCATCGATAGCACCGAGATATTACCTTTAAGATCAACTTATATGAGCCTTTTAAATTTAGAATACTAAAGAAGTAAATCCGTCCAATACCAAATCCACTAAAACTCATTTTAAAAAAGATAAAAAAGTACGTTCATACTCAATTTGAACAATTAGACCGAGTGTTGGTGATGACTATTTTGTTATCTATTTGGTCTTTGTAGTTATTTCAGTTACATATCATACGGTATTGTTACCTTATGTTCTTTTATTATACTTTTCTTTTATCAGTATTGTGATTGACTCTGATTACGATATCTGCAAAGTATTGGGTGTGTTGTATTATTTCTATTTACATTAATATTAATATATTGAGTTATTAATGTCGTTATTTTGGTTCATAATAAAAAATAAGTACAATTTCAAAAATGTATTTTATATCAAAATAATTATATTTAAACAAACATAATTAATATTAAATAATATTTGTTTAATATTAAAAGTTTAGGCATTTGAAGTATGCCTACAAATAACATTATGCCTAATTTATTTTCCTTGTTTTATTTTAACAGGTCTCACCGACGATAATGTAGTGAGTGAGCTCTGTTAAACAACAACAACAAACAAACAATAATAATAATAATAAATTTCTGTTGTTAATTATAAATAATACTTCATCAGAAAATAATAATTAATTTTATTTTCGAAATTAAATCAAAACATTTTTCTTTCATATTTGCATATGATATCCAGAAAGAATATTATTCTATTTATTATAATCAAGATTATTTATTCCAGACAGTTAAAAAGAAATTGAAAAATTAAATTATATAATCTTTTTTTCTATTCTATCGCTGTCAAAATTTTTTAATTAAATAAAGTGCTTCAAAGAAGTATTATTGGAAATTTTGTCAACTTATTGGTGCCAAATTTGTGGGAACAAACGCTCAGTTGTTTTAATTTATAATTAAAATTAACGAAAATTTAAACAAGAAAATTAATATTTAATAGGAAAATAGAAATATTCGGCAACGAAAAATAAAACTATAAATTGTACTTTATTTTAATTAATTTTACTGAATATTTTTATACCTTCAAATTAAATGGTACCCACATTTTGATTATGATTATTAAAATAATAATTAAAGTTAATTAAAAATCATGAAAAATAAAGATATAAAAATTACAATAAATTATATATAAATTATTCATAGACATTGAAATAATAATTATTTTTATTATAAAAAAGTACAATTTTAAAATTAAGACAGAAAATTTGTTTCGACACAACAACAAAAAATCATTCTAAAAATAGACAAAAATTCCCGATTTGTCCCCACCAGTTGAGGGGGGTCCCAGCAATCTCCAGTTGAACTATTTACCTATCGATAACACAGTCATTTTTATAAAAATAACTCGCATTACTTAATATCTAAATATAAAAAATGAGTCAATTTAACAATCCCGGTTTTGACAAACATACTTTAAATTTATTTGTTCAAAATCTTTTGATAACAAATATTAATGATAAATTAGCAATGTTTTGACAGTTAGCAAACATGACGACCATTAATGGCCGAGATAAACAAGGAAGATATTTGCTAACTTGTACTCCCGATAGGACATAATTTGATTACTACTTCCACTGCCTACGAAGGCGAACATCGCGGGATATGTTGCTGGGAAATTGCTGGGAAGATTATTAATGTTAATTAATAAGTCATTGTAAGAAAATCTAATCTTCTTTATTGGTTTTACGGCTTTATGTCCGTAATCCGAGGATTGATGTGGATTGAGTAATTTTACTGAAAGAAATTTTATGTTTTCATATAAGTAGCTTTTAAAAAGAATTATAATGATTTATAGATGTCTTTTAATTATTTTTCACTAAAGTATGTAGAATTATCACTGTGTTTAGTTAGGAAAATTATTGTATCCTACTATTTACCTTCCATTCCCCATTCAGAGAATAATACTAAAATGACTAAAATCATTTTCAATTAATCCTTTATTAGAAAATATTAATCAGATAATAGCAGGGAAATTCAAGAAAAGAGGATTTATTTGTGAAATAAATGTTTAGATTTTTTTAAAATTTTTATAATATAGACTTGTAAAATATAAAATGAATACTTGAAAAAGTATTATTATTGCGGAAATATATGATACATGCCATTTAACAGCTATGATTATTTATACCAAACTCATATATTTTTATTTATACGTCTTTATGATAACACAATTTTAAAAAAGACATTAAATATTAAAGAGGAGACAAAGAAAGAACAGAAATAAAATATAATAAGCTTAATTAATAGAAATTATATTATATTAAAAAAAGTCAATCAAAAGTCAAAAACAAATACAATTAAAAAATTTCAAAAAGAATCCAAGGATATTTGAATACGTAGCTGCACCATCGCCTCTAACCAAGAATAACAGAAACTATTCCTATCGAGCAAAGAGTCAATCCACGTATTGAAGATCTGAATAATCATAAATTACCTTGACAACCGTCACCGTGACCCTAGAAATCATCAAAAACACCTTAAAAACCCATCGAAATCCCCTAAACAACCAATCAAATCACGGTGACAGTCATCTAAAACATCTTAGAAACCTTCAAAAATCAATATCAACCATAAAATTTACCTTAAAACCATCAAAATTAGTAAAAAAGTCAAAAATTGCTAATCAATACTGCACATGTGCAAGTTTGCAAAATCAATAAAGTCACAATTGTGCAAAGTGCAAATAATTTTGATTGATATATTTATTTATTTTTAATATAATAGAGTTTAAAATTCAAAGTGGTGTAGAACGCTCATCAGTGAGGCAAAATGACCATAGTGAGGCAGAATGCCCATATTGTGGGGAGCATACCCATAGTGTATAGACGGTGAAGCAAGCAAAATATTAAAATTCTGTTTGAACACATGGGTAAAAAACCATAGGTATATAGTCGGAAAATGATCTTAGATTTTCAAAAAATCAATGCCTATTGCTTTATTGACATGTTGTGTTTTAAAGTGTAAAGTGGGCCGAATGGCCACAGCCTAGGCAGAGGTCCAACAAAATATATCAAAAAAAGTGTTTATGCTTTTGGATAGGAACTTATATATGAATAGTCAAAATCCCTGTCAACATTTTTGAAAAAATTTTTATATATCAATTTTTTGTCCACAGTACCCATTGACAGAAAACGTACACAGAATGTATAGCTACAATAAAGCCCAATATCGAAATTGTGCTTGAACACATGCATAGAAACTTATAGATTCCACTTTAACATTATCCACAAAGTGAGCAGAACTCAATTTTTCGAATATGTGTGTATCATGTAAACACTATACAATGTGTTAAAAATATATTATATTATTATATAATATAATTATCTTATCAACCATTCAAAACATAACCGTATCCAAAGTGATATCTTCATGGATTTGTTATGTGTGAGGAATATTTTGAATTTGTATGTTGAGTTTAGTATTTGGAAATGTGTTTCTCCCACCTAGATGGAAAATTGATATTTTGGATGTTCACGATGAATAATTATTCGAGTATAATTTGCATTTTAAAGTACAGCATAAGATATTTAAAAAACTTTGAAAATATCAAATCGTTTCAAATTTTAATATTAAAAATTTAAATAAAGTAAATAACTTTTAACTAAATTTTAAAGTAAATAAATGTTCTTTCTTTAAATAAAATCATTTTTTTAAATAAAATTAATATGTAGATAAAATTATTACTAAAATTAAAAAATTTGAACTTTAAAAATAAAATCTGGAAATAATGAAAAATTTGTTCGAATAATTTTTTATTAAAAAACATTAACTAAAATTTATCAATTTAGAACGATGTCGAATTACTAAAGCTTTACTGAGAGTTTTCCAAAAGACAATTCAAATTGTATTGAAAATAAATGGTCGAAAACCCATGTTAGTGTTCTTAATTTAAAAAGATTGATGAACTAGTGGAGAAACTAGTTGAGAAAAAACTTAGAAAAAAAAGAACTTTCAGATCTAGTGTACGCCGACGCCATCGAAGATAGAGAAGTAAAAAGAGAAATGACTCTGAGAAATGCCTCAAAAGCAGAAGATAAAAAGAATATTCAGGAGAAAATTTACTAATTTGAGCTGAAAGACAGGAATATAGGAGTGGACGCGTACAAGACAAAGGAAATAAAGAATGGAAGAAAGTAGAATATAGAACAAGAAGACCGAGACCAAGATACAAAGAGAGAAAGATCGAAGGACCAAGAAGAAATTTTAAAGCGAGAAGGATCATATGTCGAACAGGATCATATGTGAGACGGAAATGCCCAAATGTTATATGCAACCATTGTAATAAGAAAGGGCTTGTAAGAACACAATATTATGAGAATCCAAACAGATTTAGAGAGCGCGAACAATCTGGAAGAGAAGATACAAGGAATAGTAGAAATGACCAAAACGAATACACAAACACACAGTACAGAGGTCAGATGGAATATACGAATAGAAGAAACCAAGTAGCAGAATTAGAAGAATTCGATGACGAGTGCGAAAGAATGTCGGAAAGATCGAATAAAAGAGGAAGTCTAACTAAAAGAGAAAATATTGCAGACAAGAAATATTTCAGAGACGAACAGGGAAACGAGGAGGCACGATCACAGGGAGAAGTGATCAGTGCACTTCACTAAGAAACGAATGTGTGTGTATGTTTGACTGTATGAATGATTGTTTGTATGATGACGTATGTTGTGTATGGGATGCTGTTGAAAATATTCCTCAGGAATTGTGTATATTAGATGGTGAAAATGAAATGCCCAATGAGAAATGTGACAGCTTGATCACAGGAAAAGATGAAGAAAGAATCACAGATATAATGAAAATATCAAAGTTTAAAATAGAATACGAATAACTGAAAGGGATACCTAGTATAGAATTTCAAATAAAGAATAGAAAAGTGCAATGTCTATTGGATACGGGAGCACGAGTGAATGTTATTAAATTAGACGTACTCAAAAATATGACAAATGTCAAAATAAAGGAGACAATAGACGTATACACTGTGCTAACGATTCTGAACTAGTAAATTACGGAATAAATTAACTAAAGATTTAGATTGAAAGAATATAGAAAACAGTGGACTTTTTTGTGGTAAAAGATTTGGAACCCGAAATGATTGCAGGAATAGATTTTCTAAATAAATTCAGCATAAAACTAAAGAAAGAAATAGGATACAACGAAGGAGTGCTGGTAATACGAGATACTTTAACTGACGCAGACAGACTTAAAAGAATAAGGGAAATATACACAGATAAGATAGATGAACCATTAATGAAGTTGCTAATAGAATATAAAACGATATTCATGGGGGACAAATGGGATATCGAGAAGACAACACTAAGTAAGCATAAAATTGAAACGCAAGGAGAACCAATATTGGTAAAACCGTACCGACAGTCAAAACACTTTGATGAAAAACTAGATGATATAATCAAGAATTACGAGGAAAAGGATATCATTGAAAAAGGCTGTTTGCCGTGGAATTTCGCGTTAGTATGCGTATGGAAAAAAGACAAACAGGATATTCGAGTATGTGTTGATTTTCGACAATTAAATAAAGTCACAATCAGACCAGCATTTCCAATGCCAAATGTAGACGAAATGCTAAATACATTAAATGGAGCGAAATACTTAAGCACGATCGACTTGGGGAGAGCATATCATCAAGTTGAATTGGAGAACGATTCAAAATTAAAAACTGCATTTTCGACAAAGATCGGCCAATATTGTTTTAAAAGAATGCTATTCGGAATTGCAGCTGCCCCAAGAAATGACAAGAACTAATAACAAGAGTGTTAGGAAAATTAAACTGGAAAGAAGCAGTTGTATACCTCGACGATATTCTAATCTTCGCAAAAGACAAACAAGAACATTTCAGACGAATCGAACACATATTTCAAAATATTAAAGAATCGGGCCTTCGGATAAACCCTGAAAAGTGTCAATTCATGGTAGAAAAGACAAAATTTTTAGGATATGTTGTGAGCAAAGATGGTATAGAGACAGATAAAACAAAAATTGAAGCAATCGACAAATTTCAAAATCCTTTATGCATTAAACATTTAAGAAGTTTCTTGGAGCTAACGAACTATTATAGAAAATTTTTGAAGGATTATGCAAATATTCAAAAATACTGGAAGGGCTATATGGAAAAAATAAAGATAAAAAGTTGACATGTACAAAGGAGTGTGACGAAGCATTTCAGACATTAAAAGATAAAATGATAAAAACACCGATCCAAGCATATCCAGATTTTGAAAAGGAGTTTATACTGGATAAAGACGCCAGTTTTGATACAATCGGGGCAGTACTTGCATAGGAGAATGCATATGGGAGGGAAAGAGTAATTGCATATGGATCCAACAAGATGAACAAACACGAACTTGGATACTGTATTACAAGAAAAGAATTATTGGCAATCTATTACTTTATCGAACACTTCAAACATTTCTTATACGGAAAGAAGTTTCTACTTAGAACGGACCATAAGGCCATCACATTCATAACTCCACAATTCCAAACTTGGATAAACTTCCTTTGTGAACTAGACATGAGGATGGAATTCCGCAACGGCGAAAAACACACTAATGCAGACGCAATGTCGAGAAATACATGTGAACTATGTGTACAATGTCAGACAATGCACGATGACAGTAAAAAAGGAAAAGGTAAAACTAGAATACTTGCATTAACTGACGATTCAGAAGAGTTCATTTGGCAGACGAATGATGAAGAAATAGAGCAGATTAAAGAAAATATTAGAATGGGAGAGACAAAAGAATGGCTACTGAAAAACAATATCGTGACGACAAGAGATAACAAATATTGGATATCTATGAAGAAGAGAACAGACTTTATAGAAGATATACATAAATGTTATGACATGCAGGAAGTAAGAAAGTATACAATTACATAAAAGGTGATTTCGATATGTATGAAATAAGACAACAGATAAAGAAAATCGTACAAATTTGCGCAAACTGCCAGAAAAGGAAGACACTGACAACAAAAACGAAAGAGAAACACATTAAACACTCTATCGACGAACCATTTCGAAAAATTTACATGCACTTTTGATGACCATTCTGAAGGACAATGAATTGATACCAATTCATTTTAGCAATAATCGAAAAATTTAGTAGGTACATCAGCTTGACCGCAGTGGTACACCAAGACGAGCAGACTACACGAAAGGTCTTATTAGATAAATGGATTTGGAAATTCGGACCACCAAAAGAGATACACGTTAATAGAGGGAAAACTTTCGAATCAGCACTCTTTAAAAACACGACGAAGAAATTTAAGACGTAGATAGTATACTCAAGCCCTTATCACCACAATACTAACATAATCATAGAAAGACAATTCAGAACAATGAGAGACGTCATAAATATAGGATTAAAGCATGAAATGCATAGAGATTGGGTAGAAATGTTGGTAGAAATAGAATTCATGTTAAACGGCTAAGTGCTTAGCTCATAAAGCACTTCTAAAACCAAATTTTCTAAAACAAGAATTTCAAAAATAAAAATTTCTAAAACCATATGTTCTAGAACAGAATTTTGAAAGTAAAATATTTGGTACTCAAGAAAAATATTGAAAAGTTGTCATCATTCAAATATAAAAATTTTATTTCATTTTATGTCTATTAATCTTAATTTATTAAAATTTATTTCAATTTATTCCCAAAATCCTAATTTATAAAAATTTGTCACTTAATTCCTTAAAATCCTAATTTATAATAAATTATTTCTAATAATACTAATTTATAAAAATTTTTAAAAATTTTTGTGAAGAAATAAAACTGTTGATTTCTTATGAAAAGGAAAAAAACTTTCGATGATACGTATTTCAGACAGCTTCTAAGTAAATAGAAACGGAAAAAAAGAAATAATTTGAATAAAGTAATTTGCAAAATTGTAGAACACAATCCAGACATAATACAAAATGCGAGACTCAGTATAACACCCAATGAGATCCTTTTATTCAAACACCTTAAAACAATGGGTCGGAAAAACTTTGCTTCTAAAGACGAACAGCAAGAGAGTGAATCATTTCTCCTCTAAGGTTTCTCTTTTGGTAGCTTCTCATCCGACGTTGATCCTCCGTTCGTTTCTTTTACCTTCATATATTATTTATTTTTTTAAATCTAATAAAGTTGATTAAATATTAAAAAAATGGTGTTATATAATTTTCTCTTATTTATCTTATTAAACTCGAACGAGAAACGTTTGATAAGCCACGTATCAAATTTTATGCTGAAAGTAATACAAAAAGAATCATTCTGAAGGAGGAGCAAGTTCTTAGAAAGATGCAGACGGACTTCAGGGAAGACTGTAGCACTACAAGAATATAACAAACCTGAGGTTGTTTATGAGAAAAACAGACTAAAAAAGAATAATATAAAAATAGAATTTAAAAGCGCTTTTCACATGGTGGAGCATGAAGCACTATGACACACTATGAATCAGCTCAACATTTGAAAACATATTACATGTATTAATCACAGTCTTATGAAGATGCAAAGACCAAAGTGTTGACTAGCAACCAATTTAGTGACTGGTTTAAATAATCAGTAGGGGTAAAACAAGGTTTAATACTTTCACTAACACTATTCAACCTTTTTCTTGAGATAATCTGAATGGAAGTGATAGACGACCTGGATCAACCTACAATTTGCAGAGGATATGGTCATAATTGACAAAGACAAGGTAAATTAACAAAGAAAAAGAAAAATGATGGTCTAAGAAAGCAGTAACAACAAGGTAAAATGAGAGATCGACATTGAGAAGGAGAGGTGGGAACAAGTTAGGAATTTGAAATACATAGTCTTTACTATCACTTAAAATTTTGGAATGTAAGAAGAAACCCAAAACAGGATTTGTATGATAACAAGCGTAATTATTAGGTTTATCTCAGTTTTTAACCTCAAACAACTCAACCTTAAAAAGCATAATAAAGATCACTAAGGCTATTGTCTGGGTAACATATATGGATACCAGAGTTGGGCACTAAATTTAAAACGTGGATAAACTGAAAGTGTTTGAAATAAAGTGCCACAGGAAAACGCTGAAGATAAAGTGGAAAGAAAAGAGTACAAACAACTTTGTCTAGAAAAGAGTGACAGAAATACTAGGTGAAAGACAGAAATCAATAGAAGAGACAATCAAGAGCAAAAAGCCTAAATTTTACGGTCATCAGATTGAAAAACAAGCACTTTTAAAGATAATAATTGAAAGAAGAGTGGAAGAAGAAAACTAAATAAGGACTGAGTGCGAAAAATATTACTAACTTTAAAACCATCTATCTTCAAAACCATATTTTTGATTGAAATAATATCGACTGTTTTGAAAAATGTGTTTTATTCAAAATACTTTTAGTAAGCTAAGAATGACTTTTTGTTTTTTTAATAAATTCTGCGAGTTTTTCCGGAATGTCTGCCATTAGACTTGCAATTGTTGTTTTTGTTACGTTTTTGGCTGCATTATTCCACTTTTTCCGAAAATGTGTAATTGTCTGTGCCCTCTTGTTTGTCATCTTAAAATGCTTTTTTACCAGGGCCCAATATCTTTTGATTTGGCGAAGCTCTGGGCAATTTGAAGGGTTTGCCTCTCTTTGCACCAAATCGACGTTATTGTCTTCGTACCACTTCTTGGCTGCCTTACCATAGTGATACGATCCTGCCAAAAGGAAGTAAGACCTCCGAGCTGATTTATGAATGGTAATAAACGCTTTTGCAAGCACCCCTTCATAGACTTCTGTGTTTATTGTGCCAGATGTGACAAAGCATTTACTCATGTTCACCATCCACATATAGCCTTCCAAACAAGAAATCTTTTTGGAAACTTAGATTTTTTCTTGCTCCTAAATTTTTCGTCAACTCCTCTCTAAGCACATACGTTTCATCATCCATAATGCAACATTTTTCTTCGCAAGAAAACCAGATTTCAACTTTCTGGCTCACTTCTACGCCTTTACGTTCTTGTTAGCTTTCCGGTCTGGTACTGTTTGAACTTTATACGTTTTTAAATCCACAGACTGTTTAATTTTCCGAACTGTTTTCTCGGTACAATTTTCCTTTAACGCCAGTTTTAGATTTGATAGACGAGGATTTCTCTCTAACACAGCCTTTACTTTCTTCACACTCTGTGTACACAAAAACACTTTCTTCTTCCCGAACCAATTTTTCTAAAAACGTTCAAGTTCTCATTGAAGTTTTTAATAACGTTAGAAACTGTTTTCTGACAAACCATTGCCTTTCTGGCAATTGTTTTGTGATTTTATTTTGGATTTTCTTGGATTAAACGAAAAATTAATTCGCGACTTCCTGTTTCTGACGACATATTCATGAAAAATGAAATGTAATAATGAATACTAAAATGAATTTTATTTTGATTTATTCAAACAACAGTCTACTTGATTAGATTTTTGTAATTTCTGAATTTATGTTGGAGTTATAGAGATTTAAAGTTAGTAATATTTTTTGCACTAAGTCCTTAGACAATTGGAAGATGACTTAAAAGAATGGACTGTATGTAACATAGAACCTTTGAGAAGAGCGGTTGTAAGTATAGAGCAATGACAAAGACTTGCATTTAATTAGGTGTACCCATGACAATACGGCTAAGGCCCAAAGGAAAAGGAAAAATATCGAAAATGCATAGTTCAAAAGTTGTAATTATAAAAAATATTATTTAATTAAGTTCCTAAAATTAGTGTTCCCAAATTCGTTAAATCTATTTTATTAAATATATTGGGTTGTTGCATAAGTTCCCGCCGTTTTTTAAACATTTATTTTAAAAGAAATCAAAGAATTTTAACAACCAAAATAATGACTCAGTTAATTATATATTTAATGAAATCATAAAATTTTAACAGCAAAAATAATAACACTTCAATCAATTATGTACTCTCCTTCATTGTTCACTACTTCTTCTCGTCTTTTCACCAGTTTGTTGATTCCATTTCGCCGGAAATCCTTAGGTGGAGTCTCGAAGAAGTTGTTGAGCCAATTCTCATTTTCGAAGCTAAGACCCCTCATTTCATTTGAAAGGCAGCGGAAGAGATGGTAATCCGTCGGGGCGAGGTCTGGTGAATAGGGAGGATGTTGAAGGACCTCAAAACCGAGTTCTTGGAGTGCCATCTTGATAGTTTTTGAGGTGTGTGGTCGAGCATTGTCATGGAGGAGGATCACCTGGCCTTGTCGATCCGGTCTTTTTTGTTGAATTTCCTCATTGACTCGATGCACTTGGGTTTCATAGAGATTCTTTTCTACTTTCATGTTCTTTCCAAGCATTTCCCAGTGGATTAGACCTTTTCAATCCCACGATACACAAACCATTGTCTTCATCGGGTGCAGGTCTTTCTTGATCCTGGGCTTAGGCTTCTCTCCAGGACTCACCCACTCTTTTCTTTGCTTTATATTCACATTGAGACACCATTTCTCGTCTCCAGTGACGATTCTGTATAAGAAACGTTGCCTGTGGCCATAAGTTCCTTGGTGTCGAGCGGGATTTTGAGCAGCAATGGAAAGCCGCTTATCCTTCTGTTTTTGGGTGAGTTCGTGCGGGACCCAAGCTTCAAGCTTTTGAGTGAAACCCATCGACTGAGGATGGCGTGAAATTGTCGCAAAATCACAATTCATCTTTTCGGCCAATTCTCTGTATGTCTGGCGGCCATCTTCCTTCAAAAGATCCCCGAGTTGGTCCTCGTCCATCTCGACTGGTCTTCCGCAACGAGGAGCGTCGTTGATATCGAAATTATCGTGTTTGAACCTGGTAAACCAATCCCGAGCAGTTCTCTCAGCTATAGCGTCCTCTCCATACACGGCACAAATATCTCTGGTAGCTTCACTCGTTTTTTGACCTCGATTAAAGGTGAAAAGAAGAAGGTGTCGAAAATGCGAATTTTTTTCGCTTGACAATCCATTTGATGGTTCTAAAAAAGATAAAAAAATAATATAGGCAGAGACAATTACTTTAATCTTGTAGAGCATAGCACGGGCTTTCTAATGGTATATAACACTTCGACAAACATCAAAAAGTCTTTGTAGAACAAATAGTTTCATGTAACGGCGGGAACTTATGCAACAACCCAATATTTAATTATTTTAAATATAGCATGACCAAACCCTTTGAGGACCATTATTTGATTTCTAGTTGATTGTCTGGTTTTTATTATTTTTCAAAAATCAAGCAAATATTTAGACGCATTTGTCTCAACGAACTCATTATTTTTTTTAAAATTTTAAAAATATTTATGTAAATTTCAGTTTTTAAATGTCGAATTGCTTAATTCATTTTCCATTATTATATAAATATCTTTGAGTGTTTTGGTGACTTTGCTTTTTACATGAATGAATGAAAAAGAGAGAATAAATTATAAAATGAATAGAAATTGTAGTCTCTTTCTATCTTGATAAATAATAATTAATTGAGATCAATTTTAATGTGAGTACTTTTCTCAAACTTTTTTTTAGTTTTAGTTATTATATTTTAATATCATACAATGGTAATACAAGATTTTAATGTCTTCTACAGAAACTCATTCAAATCCTTATTGATGGGACCAGAAATTATGTGTGGGAAATAAAGTATGACGAAGCAGAAAATCATTTTATAATAAAGAAAATATTATAGAAAGAATGATTTAACTATTTAGTTTAATTCCTGAGACGTAGTCACTGAAAACAGTTGCGTTCTTTTTAAATGTCGAATATTTAAGTTCATGTTTTAATGGGAATATAACTGTTGAGTCGTACACCTGTTGAGTATATCCACTAAATATACCTTTCTTTGGATAATGGCCCATTTTATCCTCTTTTTTAAGATTTATAAAAACTTATAAAACAAGTATTAAATGACATTTTTACTTTCGATAAAGACCTAGGTGGATATGGGTAACTAATTTTTCAGAGTAACAATAGATATTAATACAACTGTGACTTACACTATAAAAATTATAAAAGATCAAAGATTAAAAAAAACACAAACAGAATTATAAAAAACTATACAACGTTAGGTATTATATCTGTTTAACCCGAATGGGGCCACCGTCCTTTTAAAATAACACTGCTCAAATATTTTTTACATCAATTTGACGACTCAGCAACAGGCGGCATTAGGTGCAGTAGTCTTTGTATATATGAGTCATGAGTTTGAACTCATCAGTTTATTTTTTAATGTAGAACAAGTTATTTAGATATAATAAACCAGAATTAATATCAAAAATTCATTTTTTCTAAAGGAAATAGTTTCGGCCTCATTAGGGTTAATTTATCTTTTTGATGTATATTATAATTTGATTGTTGTATCGTCAGTGGCGGACGTCGTGAGTTAGACTCCAAATTGACCTTGCTGATTTTGTTACTGATATTTATGATTTCTGCTTATTGTTACAAATGATGGACAAGCGTTAATGCTTTCCATTTCTGGGATCATAAAAGCTTTATTCTCATGGATTTCGTGGATAAAGGCATTATCATCAACACTGCATATTGTAGCCAACTTGTGGTAATCACCAAAAAGAATAAACGAAAGTAGAAGAAATTGCCACTATTTTTTCTTCACAACAATGCACCAGTGCATACAGAGAAAATTTCTCAGGTCACAATTGAATGTATTTGATTAGTGCTTGTGAGCCATTCAACGTACAGCCAAGATTTGGTACTGATCGATTTTTATCTCTTCAGACATGTAAAGAAGCATTTGAGAAGTATACAGTTTGGATACTATGACGATTTAAAGGTGGCTGTGGAGAATTACTTTGCCGCATATCCACTTGAAATTTTCAAAAAGCCGTTTTCTGAGTTGATTATTTGTTGGCGGAAATCTGTGGGAAAATGGAAATTATGTTAAAAAAGGATGCCTATATTCATAAGGCTTCTTGTGTTATAAAAATGGCCCTTTTCGGAATTTTTTTTCTTTGTCAGGCTGGGTTTTTATTGAACGCACCACGTATCTATGCTTTTTGGAATGGAAGAGTGCTCTACAGTAAAGTTACCTTTCCAATATTCGAACTGTTAAGCTTTCAATCTCTTTCCTCATGTACATGATTTATTTCTGGCAATTCTAACACCTTGAACTAATTTTTAACTTTAATTTTGATGATTGTTCCTTCATTAAAAATTTCCTTGAGATCATGAAATGATTGTGAAGTATTTTATTTTTTTAGTTATTAAAAACACCAATATGGGTTTTCGAACATTTATTTTCAATACAATTTGAATTTTCCTTTGAAAAACTCTCAGCCAAGCTTTCAGAATTTGACATCGTTCTAAATTGATAAATTTTTTTTATATTTTTTAATAAACAATTATTCGAAAAAATTTTCATCATTTTCAGATTTTATTTTAATTATAAGATTTTAGTAATAATTTTATCTACATATTAATTTTATTTAAAAAATGATTTTATTTAAAGAAAAAACATTTAATTAATCAATTTGAATATTAGTTAAAAGTTATTTACTTTATTTAAATTTTTAATATTAAAATTTGAATCGATTTAATATTTTTAAAGTTTTTAAAATACCTTGTGCTGTAATTTAAAATGTAAATTATGCTCGAATAACCATTTATCGTGAACATCCAAAATATCAATTTTCCATCTGGGTGGGAGAAACACATTTCCAACACATTTCAACATACCAATTTCAACATACCAAGTTTTAAAATATTCCTCACATTAGTGATAGAGTTAATATGACAAATATGATGTGATTATTTAATAAATAACATTATTTTAATCTAAAAAAAATAAATATATTTGTGAATTAAAAAAATAAGGGTCACGTAAAAATCCGCAATAATTTTGCATGAACCTAATCTTCCTATTTCTTTATTCTTTTTCAATGGTTAAGGACATCATTCGTGTTTTGAACATCTAAATCATTTATTTTCAAAAATTTCATACCTTTAAAATGGTTTTCTTTTGTAAGTTTTGATTAAAAGAAATTGTTGTTCCAAATAATTTATTTATTATTAAGAAAAATTAATGAGACCTCAAATTCATTTATAATTTCTCATACTCAAATGAAAGATGCTTGTTCATAAAAGAAAATAAATTAATTAAATTAAATATTTAATTAAAATTAAAAAAGCATTTATTGAAGTAGAATGTGTAAAAATAAATCATCTATCAGAGAATTTTTTTTCGATCTTTAATTGAGAAAAAAATTTCCGTCCTTTGAGTAATTTTGTATAATAACATTCCCTTTGAAACTATTAAAAGTTTGAACTTTTTTAAACCATATTTTAGATCGTTTTCGTTTTTTATATGGAAATATCAATTAAATAAAGCGACATTTGTTTCTGTAGCTTTCAACATAAATACAACATTTCCTATATATAATCCAGAAATACAAGATAAGAATATTTACAGGAATAATTATAAAATTACTGATAAAAATAATCTTTTAATCAAGTAGAAGGATTAAAAATTATCAGTAAAATTGTTTCAGAATGAGATGTGTTATCTTTGTTTGTCAATGGCTTCATTTTGTCAAAGATTAAACGATCAATAATATTTAAAAAAATAATAAATAATTACAATGCCTCTTGTTTCAAATATTTTACTTGAATTTTTTATTTATATTTATTATTTTTATTTATACTTTGAAAAATTCGCACCCACCTTTGCCTTAATTACAATCCGTTTGTTCGAATTTAATGTTTCAAAACTGTAAATCGTTTGTATTTGAATGAAAATATCGCTGATCTGTTTTAAACCGATGCTTGCTGCTTTTTATAAATAAGTCTATGAAAAATTAATAATTTCTTACATAAAAAATTAATTAAAAAAATATTATTTGAATTTAAATTTTGTTAAATTGCTTACTCTAACAAAGGTGTCTTTGTTCAGGTTATTATTCAGGTTGTTTAAATTGGTCGACCAATCAGAGTGAACTTCGTGATTTTTTTGAATTTTAAAAATTCAATTTTTATGAACTTCAATCAAAATTTTGTGAGTCGATTCATCGAGATTTTTTTTTCGAATAATAATCGAATTTTTTTATGAATCGAATCAAATTACGATTTATTTTTGAACGACAATTGTTAGCAAGAATTAACTGAATTATTTTAAACGATGTTATTTTCTTAAGGATTTTGAATTCTGAAAGATCGATTTATTCGAATAAGATTATTTTAAACGAATTGTACCTGAACGAATTTTATTTTTAGCAATAATCATATTTGATGTATATAGTCGAATTTACTGTTTTTGAATCGACTTGGTTTTAAACTGAAATTTGAATTTAATTTTGATTTATAACGAAATATAATAAAGAAAATATCATGATTGTCAGCTCTAAACTCCAAGAGCCTCGTGACTCTTCTACCACCGTCCGGTCTTCGGGAAACCTGGTGATATAAAGTCTTTTAATGTGGATTTTAAAGACCAAATAATAAAACAAAAAAATATAAAAAATATATTTTAATTTTTCAGCACTGAAACACTAATTCATATTTAAAAAAAATCAGAAATTAAAGTTTAATTTTATTTTTCTAAACTGATTTTTTTATTATATATTTATTAAAAAAATAATTCTTCAGAAAATTTCTTAATTTATACCAAAAAAAAATTTAAATTGCAATTAAAAATTTATTTAATAAATTAAAGCAAATTGAAAACCTAAATTCAAACGAAAAATAAAACAAACTTCTCTATTATTTTATTTGGTTTTGTTTTATTTTTATTCTAATTTTTTATTTTCTAATTCAAAATTAATTTTTATTCAAAAGAAAAATCATTTATTTATTTATTTATTACTTTGATTTAAATAAAAAAAATGGAAAATTATAAATATTTCTTTGTTAAATAATTAATTGAATTTCGAAAAAAAATGTTTAGCATACAAAAATAAATTAGCTTTAATTTGTTAGCTTTTTTATAAATTTGTGTAAATGTACAATGGAAATTGTTTAATAGAAATAATCAGTCGACCAGAATTGTTAATTATCCTAGAACAACAGAAGAATTACTATCGATTCCAAATGAATTATTAAAACATAAAAAAAATCTTTTCAAGTGGAAATTTTGTTTTAATAAATGAATTATTTTATATTTTCTTTTCGAAATAAATGAGGATATTTATATATTTATTGGGCTGTTTAAATCAATCATTACGTTTTCCTGACGAATCTCTCTTTTGGAAATATTATCCCAACTTATCAACTAATCAATTCAACCATAATTAAAACGACTTTTAAATGTCACTCCTGCTATAATTGCTTGTAGGACAAGTTGGAAATCTGCGTTTTTCATTAAATCCGGTCTGATGGCAAAACGGATATCGTAAACAAAATCCTTATGTCCTCAATTTGTTAATGTCATTTAATGTGCACCTTGGACTGCTTTCGGCAGACAACATAATCATATTATCATTATTATTAATTGGCATTTATTAATCAACCATAATCAGTTATAATAAATCTTTATACTAATTATAAAGAAATAATAATATTCTTAATTACTTTTTATCCCAAATTAGAAAATTAATTATAACTAAAATACAAGAATAACATTTTCTTATTTTAAAACAATAGAAACGTCATTTTAAATAAATTTAATGATAATATATGTTTCGATGGTTTTACCTTCATCTTCAGATCACTGATTAATGAACTTATGAAATAAATGTTTATGTGATCTATTGCATCGAAAAATCTTAACAAATTGGTTTCAATGTCGTTTAAATATTAATTTTTGGATAGTGAGGTCTAATTAACAATGCTTCAAATGAAACTTGTACAGAATTTTTGAATCATTTATACTGAAATTACATTTACAAGTTGTCCGATGCTCATCAATATTACTCTTACCTCCTTGATAAGCGTGGTCTTGGACACTTGTACGGAAATGACGGACAGTCTATCCAATGTAGCTCCCATTACATTTAAGTCAAAAATCATAAAATATATTTTAAAATTACGTTCTTATTGTTTTATTAAAAAATCTTTTTATATAATTTTAATATTATAATTATCATTTCAACTTTTAAAATTTTATTTCTATAAAACAAACCATTGTTTTGAATTAACCGGAAAGAATTTTAATTTTTCTTTTAATTTGTTATCTGTGAACTTTTTATTTATAAGAGGAAATTTGAAGGTCCAAAGAACCTCAATTGTTTATCGACTGTCAAAATCCTAAAAAAAATATAATTTTATTTATAATAATAACTATAACGTATTTATCATACAATATTAAATACTATTTAACTAAATGATATATAAATTATCCAAACGTGCTACATCCGAACGTTATGTACCGTTATTTTTTATCGTTTGTTTATTTAAGTTGTTTTCTATTTTTATTTTTTTACTTAATAATTAAATTTATGAAAAATAATTTTAAAATTACTGATATATTATTTATTATTCATGTTTTACTTATTAATTAATTTTTGATATGATGTACGTGTAATAATACAATCATTATTGCTTATGAATATCCAAATATGTTCAGAATATGTGGCAAGTAAAAACTGACACTGGGATGAAAGTGTAAATCTAAAGCACTGTGCCAACTGCATTACGTAGTTTATATTCCCGAAAGGATGTTAGGAAAATAAATACTTTGCTAGGGTAAAGACTTGTCATATAAAGACATAGAATATTTGTGCTATTCTCGCGGGACGTGAGAGGAGGCAAACTGAGCTCCTGTGCTCACCAATTCATCCCTGACAGAGACACACATCACCGATGACAGAGTGCATTGGCAGCGCTGCAAGGACCGCTTTGCAAGTATTTTATATTGGTTACCACTACAGTGCGTTCCAAAAGTCTGTTCGCACCCATTGAAATTTTGATTTATGCTATTTATTAAATTTTTTAATTTGTTTAAATGCTTTAATTTAAATAATTTTAGTAAAATTAAAATTGAAATATCAAGACCATCTTTTTTTAAAATGAATTAATTAAATGTCTATCTTTTAGATTCAATGACAACTCGAAATATAGATATAAGGTTTAGGATTATTATTGCAGAATTAATGAACGAGGGTCATTCAACGGGTCGGATACAAGAAATTATGAAGATTAGACATGGTATTGTTGTTTCAAAGCGGGGCATTCAAAAAATTATACATAAGTTCAAGACATTAGGTACATATGAAGATAAAAAACGTAGTGGACGACCTTCAAAATTACCAAAACGTTCTGAAAGAATTATTCGCCGTATATGCTTGAAAAATAGGTGCATATCGATAAGTAAAATAACAGGAGCTTTCAATGCAGCTGGAATAATACATGCATCACGAAGTACAGTGAATAAAATTTTGATAAAGTACGGCTTAAAAAGTCATTATGCTGTTTGCAAGCCTTTATTGAATGGAAAGCAACGAAAAAGAAGAGTTGAATGGGCTCGGGATAAACAAAATTGGGACATCGATAAGTGGTCGAATGTAGTTTTTAGCGATGAATCTATGTTCCACACATATAGCCACACTCGTAGCGAAATTGTTAGAACGTTTGACAATGAAAGGCTTAGTCACATTTGTACTAAGAAGGTCCTCCAAAGGGGTTCCCAAGTTCATGTATGGGTATCTTTCTCCAGATTTGGCGTTGGTATCTTAAAACGGATAAATGGAAATTTAAATTCGAAGAACTATCAAGACTTAATTGTCAATAACATAGACAACATAGGCAATGCTTGGTAGTCCCTCTTCCAAATTTTATATTTCAGCAAGACAATGCACCTTGCCATCGATCAGCATCAACAATGTCTTTTTTGAAAACAAAGAAGATAAATATTCTTGATTGGCCTGCCAACTCACCAGATGTAAACCCAATTGAGAATTTGTGGGGTATTATAAAGAGAAAAATAAATAATATGGATACTTTGAATTCAGAGAAAATGTGGATAGAAATACAAAAGTTATGGTACAACATACCAAGTTCTTTATGTCGTCGACTTATCGATTCGATGCCGCGAAGGATGTCTTCAATCATCAAGACGAAAGGATACCACACAAAATATTAAAAATAACATTTTTATTTGTAAATATAATATTTACTTAGGAAATTTGTATAAGAGATGATTTTTATGGGTGCGAACAGACTTTTGGAATGCACTGTATTAAGCATATTAAAAGTCGAGGTCTTCTCAAAACATTTATAACAATATTTATAAAATGATCAATAATTAAAGTATGATATATGAGCTGTTGTTTCTTCAGGTTTTAAAATTATTGCCAATTGTTTAAAAAATAAAACAATTGTATATCCTATTAATTGCTTAATAACCATGAAATAATAATACAATTTATATTAATAAATTTTAAATTCAAAAAATTCATGTAAAAAGTTCAATAAAGTCGTGTGTCCTGGAAAGGTTTGGTGTCGCAATACTAGCCAAACATAAAAGTATCTCAAAACAGTCACGAATCCCTCATACATCATTCAAATATCTCTCACAATCGAATGGAAGTATAAAATTTTGAAGATAGAATAATTCAGAAATTGTTAAAACAATATTAATAGTAAACGAAATTATTATTCTAATTATTATTATTCAGTAAATCAAAATACAGTTAGAGATTTTATCAAACCCGAATTAATGGTATTAAATAAAACCTGTACTCTTCAAACAATGGAAATCAAACTGATTGCCGTTTTTTGTCGGAATGTCGTGTAAATAATAAAAAGAGAATCAAAAATTTCGAGAAAACCATTCATAGAATTAATTTATTATTTTTCAAAGAATTGTCTGTAAATCATTTTTCCACAAATTTTCGGAAATCATGACAATGTCACGATTTTTGATTGGGTTTTCCATCATTAATGGATTTATATAATTATTATTAATTTGATATTCTCATTATTCAAACAATTTAACCTAATTAGCAAATTATTTTTTTTTCATTCTTTTTAGAAGTTTTCTTTAAAACTTATTTCTGTTAATAATAATGATAATAAATATTAATTATTAAAAATTAATGTATTTATATTATTTATATTTAAATATATATTTTTTATATATGATTAAGTATAATTATTAATATAATAATTAAATAAAATATATTTAAAAAAATCAATCTTTGGATTGTTTAATTAATTTGGATTTTTATTATCATAAAACTAAATCGATAATTCATCGCCAAGTTCTCAATAATCTCCAAGTCAACGAATGCGATTTATTTCTTTTTCAATCTAAATTCAATCCTCGGGTTCCAAATTCTTCTTTCCACTCCGACTAATCTCTCAATGAATCTTAACCAAAAAATAAAGAATAGTCTAATTCATTACTCCTGCCGAGTAGTAGAAGTCATTGATCGATCCTGATTCCAGATCGTAACGTTGGACGTTAGTAATTATCGAAAAGTTACGTTTAACTTCTAACTACTAAGATCGTCGTCTTGACGGTTTTTTAATGACATACTCAAAAATTTCGATATAATTTATGCATTTTTCTAGAATTTTATGAAGTTTATATTCTTTTATTTATATAAACCAAGCTAAAGGTTAAAATGAAAGTCAGGAAAAAATCCGTCAATTTGACGGGTGTAGTAAAACTAGGTATATATTTAACGTCGGTAGTTCTAGTTTTAATATTTATATAATTAAAGTTCGAAAATCCGCTGACAGATTTTCTAACCTGCTTTTTACAATTATCATTAATATTTTTATAAGTTATTATATGACTTTACTTTTTATTTAAGTTTTAAATTGACAGCTTTTTAATTTCTTTAAAAATTTTATTTTCGACAATTTTATATTTATATTATTTTTATATTATATTTATATTATTATTTATATTTATATTATTATTATTTTTATAATTTATTATATGACTTTACTTTTTATTTAAGTCTTAAATTGACAGCTTTTTAATTTTTTTTTAAATATTATTTTCGTCAATTTTATATTTATATTATTTTCATCACATCTTCATTAACTAATTAAGGATCAACTGCCATCATTTGATAAAAATGATCTAATCTCCCCTCATATGAGCATATCGAAAAGTAATTGAATCTATTCAAGAATAATCCCATAATCTAGCCGTAAACGAGTCCTTTCCTTTATTGCCCGTGGCACTGAAATTATGTAAGGATTCATTGTCAATAATTGTGACAGAAAATAAAATTATATAATTAAGAATTTTGTTTGTTTGAATTATATTCAAATAATATAAGTTATTATTAAAATAAAACTTATTTTTAAAAATATTTTTTTAAATTATTTTTATATTATTTCAAATAAATATTTTAATTATTAATAAAAACAAAATAATAACTAATTGAAAAACACTATTTATATTGTAGAAATAATTAAAAAATATAGAAAAATACTTATTATTGAAGATTTAATTAAAAAAAACATTTTTTTAAATTCTTCAAAATGTAAATTATAAAATATAAAATTCTAAAAAAATAATCATTCGTGATGAACAATTTATCCCATAATCTGACAAGGCCCAAAAGGCACGAACTAATTATTTTGATTGCATTTTAATAGTAATTTAATCTTTTCTACTGCGACATAAAAAAAATAATTATCAAAATATACAATTTCATTTATTTTTAATTATTTGAAACTTTATTTTTTTAAATTTTCTCCCGTGTTTTATTTTAAAAAAAAATATGCGACTATTTATTTATTTTTTATAAAGCTTTTATACAGATTATTATCATTATTAATCTGATTTAAAAATTAATTAAAATAATTAATATGGAAAAATATTATAATATTTATTTGAAAAAAAAGGTATTTAAAATAATTAATTTTTCTGGAAATGAATTAAACGTGAAATATAATTTAATGATAATTAATTTTTTTTCTAAAAATAATATTAACAAAAATAAAAATATTTTTATCTTATTACTATTATTATTTTTCTAAAAATAAAACTTAGAATTTTTTAATAATATTTATTAACTGTTAATTAATAAATAATATTTTTTTATTATCAAATACAGATATTTTAGCTGCCATTAAAAAAAATTTATTTAAATAATTAAAAATAAAACAAAAAGAAAATATCTTTCAAGCAGAAAATATGTTTAATTTTTTTTCAACATTATTTTTTATTTAGAAATTAAATTACAAAATTAATATTGAAAAAGAAAAACAAAATCAGAGAATGAATTTTATTTTCATTTTTTTTTATCCCTGTCGATAATCATATCTGAGAATAATTGACTATTAAATAATTAATTTGTTTTAAACAATTGTCAGTCATTATTACACAGAAAAACAAACTACGTCGATATGATAATTAAAACACTACACATATTTACAATATATTAATTATAATCAATTTGTTTTAGTTAATAGTGATTAAATTTAAATAATCGAAAAATTTTATTGCTAATATTATTTATGGCTGCGATTGAATTAGGTGCAATAAACCGATTTCTCATTAGTCCAATAAGTTTTTCAAGCATAAAACAAGCGACAGAACCGAGAGGATGAGGGTAATTGAATGAAGTGGCACTTGAATCGTACTTATCCGGGAATGAAACATAGCAAATAGTCTCTCTCACTATCTGCAACGAGGCGAGGGGGGTGCAAAGAGACCAAGTATAATTCCATTTGACTACGAGTGGTGGAGATGGCATATTCGAATGCATGTTATTGTGTAGTAGCTGCCGGCGATTTGATGACACAATTCCCCCGGGGGGAAGCTCTGCATCTACGATACTATGGGATTAGCCAGCATGTATTGACTGTTTGCTTCTTGAGGCTATATAGCGAGAGCTGAGAAGAGACAATATCAGATTTAGTGTTTGATAAATCTCATTATTAGCCATCCACTCATACCGGGGATGAAAGTGGTCACTGTCGAACGATTCCTCAAATTGGATTAACCGCTATCAACGCAGTCATTAATCTTCATTCCCGGCTGCTCTAAAACTATCTCACCCTCTTTTCACATAAAACATATAAGTTGATAAATATTTTTCCTCATCGCCTGCCTCGAACTTCTAAGAATTCTCTAATTGATGAAATCTTGTTGATTTAAAAAAAAAGGAAAATGTTTTTTAATTAGTATTTCTATTTAATTAGAAAAATATTTTTTATTAATAATTATTTTATATTATTTTGTTTTATTTCTATATTTTTTATTCTTGTAAAAAATAGAATAATATAGAAAAAATTTATATAATTTTTTATGAATAAAAATAAATAATTATAATGTTGACTACTTTAAATAAAAATTTAAAAAAAAATTAACAAAAATAATTTTCAAATAATTTATATTATATTTATATTTTCGGTAATGACTCTCAGAATGAAAAAAAATGTATATTATTTATAATTTAAATTTCAGATAATTTTGAAGAATATTTATATGGCTTTTTATAGAAAGTTGGAATGTCATGATGGTTGGTTCCAATTATCCTATTAGTTGTATAATGAAGAATAAATTAAATTAGCGCTAAAATTGTGATCAGAAATTTAATGATTTTAGTATAATTATTAAAAAAAACATTAAGTAAGTGTAAGGTTTGGGTGAATTTAGAGACTTATATTATAGGTGAAGTCTTTCATGGAGTTCTTGAAAATCAGGGAACGTTTATCTGCTTAGATCAATCACAAAAGGTCCGTTTTCCAGAATATATATAGTTTGTATCTAAACAACCAATCTGCAATTTTTTTTCAAAAATAGTATTGAGTCTTCGTCTCTCTATGGGATTTCCCAAAAAGAGTTACTAGGACATTATGGAGCAACCAACATTTCTTTAAAAAACGACCAATAGTGAGTTACTATATTACAAAGAAACATTATTTTTGTTTGAATGTCAAAAAGTCTTTAACTTAAGTACAAATCTTTTTGAGATGGGTCGTTTCAGGGTTTCTGTCGGCTTCATCGTGCTGATATTTGTTTCGAGATGTGTCTTCTGTTTTAAAGTGTAGCTAATATTTCCTCATCAGAGGTTACTGTGTTGAGATACTGACGTTCCATCTTCTCTATTATCTCCATTATAGTCATTTTTGCTTGTCTTGATAACTATCCTTGTGTTTTATAGATCATTTAACAATTTCACAGATTAATTATTTCTTGCGCTTTGAAATAATTTGCCCTTAGTTTTCTCTTTAAAATGCAATTTTCGCATATTAAAGAGAATTAACTTGTTTCATTAATAGTGAAAAATCATGTTATAGGAACTCTATGAATAATTATTAACTGTTAACGCTGAGGCACTCTTCGAGTAGTCTTTTTCTCTCATATTTCTTCTTTTCGTGAAAAATTCATCGTATCTATTGTGCAGATCGTTCCCTAAACGATGCGATAGCTGGAACGCAATGAACATCAATTAATCTGTTTGCTCTAGTGCTTCATCCCCGAACGGAATTAGCCAGTTTGTCTTGGATTGCCGGATCAATCCGTCCGCATTATGACCCCTCGTGTCTCTGGATCGTTGGTCATCCGAGAACGACTCGACTTTGAGGTGCTCCTTCCTTAGGCGACATGTACGGGCGCCTTGGATTTATTCCCTTAGCGAAGATAATGGATAAACGGTTTCAGATAGATAGCTTCATTTAAAACGCGACACAAAGACGGTAGCGAATAACGCAGACAGATCCATGGTTTATCTCAAGCGAAAACATCGATCGGCACTTTAGCGGTTTTATATAAGTCAGAACAGTCAGACTCTCATTATCACACGATTTGAGATCGTTGGGCGATGGCGACACATAATTTCATGATTTTAAACCAACTTTTGAAATGTTGCAAAAAGATATTTATTTAAACATATTACAATTTTTAATTTATCACACAATATTGATTTTTTCAAATTTCGAGTTTTTTAGATTTTTTTTTGGATTTTTCTTCTGGCCTCGAATTGCTCTTCGGTTTTTTGTTGTCATGGGCAGAACAAATGGACAAAACAATATTGTTTTTAATGATTTTTTTCTGAAAAAAAGATTCTGAAAACATTTACAAAGAAGATTTTTAGATATTTATTGCTTGTAAATATGTAGATATTCTTAAGTAATAAATGAATTAATCAAAAATGTTGATTACATATTCCACGATTATTAGAATTCACGGATAAGACTTTCTTGATCTCAAAACTATCATTTAAAAAACTTCTGTATAACCTTTTGAGTTTAAAAAATATGCTCCTTTGCACTGAAAAGACCATTTTTTGCCTAATACCATAAATAGTTTTATATCTAAAAAGGGTTTCTTAAACCTGTCCAAATTGTACCATTGTAAAAACATCAAATGTACGCTGTGATTAATAAAGACTTTTAGACTAAACAAATACACTTATGTTGGGATCCTTGGTTTCTTTGACTCCTGTTCTCACCCAGTCTCATTCCTGTGAGCAGAAAACTCCTCTGGGTCTGAAATAGAAAAATATATGATTAATAATTATAAAATTTAAATAATAATTAATTAAAAAGAGAAACGTTTACATGGTTTTGAGCCTTGGGGCCTGTTTATTTAGATTATTTCTCGTGAGGACCTTGGTAGCCTGAATTTTCGATCTTAGTTTGACCAAATATTGACTATCTTCGGGGTTTTACTGTCTGATGATGTTTGAATTACTGAATATTGATTGATTAATGACTGTGAAAATGAACTACATGTTAGCTTGAGATTTTTCGTTAGTAAAAAGTAGTATTAATTTGGACTGAACTAGAATGAAATTTAACATTTAGTTTAAAAAACCTGAGTGTTTGCTATCTTTTGTCAAATACAGTTTGGGCATTTATTTTATTTTTCACGAATTGGGCAGAGAGTAGGTGATTTTCTAGTCGGCAATCGGTCTGGCATGGGGAAGTGGCAGGTATTTATATTGCCTGCCAAAACCTAGGACGATCTGACAGCAGTTTATATGTTAAATTAGTGATAAACTGCCGATCTGTTGACTAGCAGCGGTAGGTGCTTACGAGGGTTATCGTCACTATTTGTTTCTATTCTTCAACCACTTGCTTTAATAAGCTGACTCTGCATGTAATAATAAGTTGAATGAGTGCTTGGAGTCTTATCGGCTTTGACTTAAAACGTATTGTTGTGAGGCACTTGTGAAGTCTTGCTGAATCTGTGAATAATACGAATTAGTAACTTGCGCTCCGTGCGCCTAAAACCCATGACTTTTCTGCACATACAAGACTCCCTGCAGTGTGACTAGAAATAGTATCGTTGAATTCCCGGTAATCAAGCACCGGTCGGACATTTTCTTCTGCTTCTTGTACGACTTCCATAAAAGAAAGCGGCAGTCACTGCGGACTTCACACTCGACAAGACACCCCTCATCTTCCCAACCTGCAACTCCGCCTTAATTTAAGCCTCGTATATTTTAGCCGATATATATTTGGACTGCAACAGTGTTGCACACTGGGGGCACCTGTCCTTCCTTCCAATTCCATTTTACTAACTAAGAAGACACACCGAACTTCTCGGTTAACTCCTGAACCGTGATAAGGGTGGGCTCTGGCCTTAAACCTCGTGTCACTATCTTTATCACCGGTTCATTATGCGTCCTTATTGCAGCTGGATTTGGCTTCTGTTCTAAATCCCTTCGCATTTCCTTAAGCGAACCGGTTTTTTTCCACAAATTCCGTGACTGCCTCTCCGGGGCGGAGAGTCCAAGTTCAAAATTTATGCTATACATCTAGGGGGTCTTTGCTCTATACTTCCAGCAGGGTGACTTTCACAATCGCATAGTTCTTCTGATCGCAGCTTCTCATCCTAGTGATCACTTCGAAGACGCAACCCCCTAGCAGTATTATAATAGCTGCTGTTTTGTCCACACTGCAAATAACCGCGGTAGACGCAAATATCCGTCGCCAAATCTCAAATCATTAGTTCCCTCAAACAGGCGAACTTCATAGGTAAATTTTATTTTCGACATGCCGATAACAACTTCTAAGAAGGTTTAGAAACATAGAAAACTATTTATAACGCAATTGTCTCTAAAATCGATTTACCTACGTAATTCACAATATTGAAACAACTACAATTTTTAAGTCAGTACGCAATTCACAAAAAATTAGAATTTTATTACATATTTGGTTACGTTAATATTTACTAAGGAGCTTCGTAAGTATTCAAAGGGATGGTCTGCATGATATGACATCACTGCCCCTCTATTTCCATCTGATGTATTGGGTTCACTACGTTAACTTTGAAGTTTATAAATAAATGTGATTTTTTAGTCATTCTATAGGAATAAAATTTGATTTTTTAATAATATAATTGTAGTGACCATTTCCCAGAAAAAATCGAACCCTGTTAAAATATTCACAAACTTAAATATTATTTAAATGTAATTCGAATTTCTTCTATTTTTTGTCTCAAAGTTATTTAACAATTACAAAATTATAACTCCAAGAAGTTTTCAAAAGAGAATATCGTGATCAATCGACCCAAGAATTTTCATACTCGAAATTGTAAATATGAGACAAGAAAAAAATACAAGAAAAAAAGCGTTGTTTAAGTGAACCGAAAAGTAAAAGATGTTGAATCACAAATTTAAAAACCACTGAAAAAATTGAACCATTAGCGAACTACCAAAAACCTCGTGTATTTGTTATTTCGCTGTCAATGAATGTTCTTATGCATTTTCTTATGCATATTCATTTGCATGTTTCTTATTTTTCGCATGTGGAAACCGCCATGGAAACTCCCACTTCAATAATTTAAAAATATCTCATTACCTTTTGTTTATACATTCAAAAATATTATTTTTGTAGATGATTATGGATATTTTTTCTTTTAATGAAATGCGAAAATGTTTTACTATTAAACAGTTATAATTGATTATATTTTCTTTAATTATATATTTAATTACAGTCCAAGAGATAAAAGCATCAAAAATGAATCTATTAATCAGAAAACATCGAAAATTTCGTTGAAAAAGGAAACACTAAGTAATTTGAAATAATTATCTTTCAAAAGAGTTTTACTTTCAATGAAAGTTTAATAATTATTAAATAACAATTTTAAATTAGTCCATTATTAGAAAATTATTCCCATATTATTTAATTTAAAAAAACATTTTTTTGAAAATTTTTCATTAGATTTTACAATTGGAAAAAAATTAAATCAGATAATTAATAATATAAAAAATGATAAAATCTTAAAATCTCATTTACATAGAAATAAAAAAAACTGTTAAAAAATCACTTCGATTAGATTTCATCAAATTTATTTTTTACAAATTAAAAAAAATAAAAACAAAATATTTTCATTTATTTTAATTAAGTTTTTTTCTAATAAAATTTAAAATAAATTAAAATTCTGATACATTATAAAATTTTTAAATAAAATAATTTCATAAATATTACGTAATACAATATAATATATTAAATTAAAATTATAAATTTTTTAATCAAAATATTAAATTGATAATTTATTTTCTTTATTAAAAAAATATATTTTTGGGGAAATAAATTATTCATGTTTTTCTTTCGTTCCCAACAAACAGAAAAAAATTATTTATTTATGGATGAATTTTTTTATTCAAAGAATTTTTAATTCAATTACAAATCAGGTGAATACTCCTAGAATTACCATGAAAATCAATAAAATATTAGTTTTTTACATCTGCGATGTCATTATAAGTCGTCACCTGCGTCTTAAGTGGTCCCTAATCCCATTGAACGGAAGATCCCAAACACTTTACGCCATTCCAACTGTCAGGTAAACCTGGATAACCATGAATTACTGCCACTCAAAATGTGGAAGAGACAATAAAACAGTCTGAATGAGATTCTCGTTGTGATAATTTCTGACAATAAAAAAAATTGAAATTTTTTCCACAACACTTGCGTTGCGAAATAATTCGATTATTTATTTCTTTTTCTTTTTTTTCTTTATTTTTCTTTATTATATATTAAATTAACCTGTTTTAATTTTTTTCTAATCTTATTTGACACTAGTCCCTCACTATTTGTCAGTAGGATATTTCGTTAAAAATTATATATTTTTTTCGGATAAAGACTTCGTGTGATAAAGTGGATTTTAATTTTTTGTTTTAAACGATATTATTAAGTGGATAACGTTGTTTTGATTAATAAGAATTGACATTGTTGAAAGAGGACGCAAAAATTGTGATTGACAGAAAGACGTTCGCCGTGTTCTCAGTGTTGATAACTGTGAGAAAGGTTTTTGTACATTTCTGTTAACAATGGGCAAAAGATTTGATAAGGGTACCTTGGACGACTTGATTAAAACAAATGTCAATTAGTGAACAAATTGAAATAGGAGATCGTTGAGATAAGCATAATTTGATAAGCGCTTCTCTTCTTTCACGTGGAAAATGTTAATATTTATTTTATATTTATTTATTTTTTGGGTAGTTAAAAGGAAAACTTTACGCGATTTTTTTGTCATCCCAGATGTGCCATATTGATTTATTTGCGTAATGATTTAAATATATTTGCACATGTTCTGTTGCAATAATTTCCCATTACAGGAAAGAGAACTACTTTACTCTGACACCACAGCTGGTTTGTTTTTATGACTTTCTATTGCAAATTGGTTTTTAAGGATTATTTAATTATTTAATTTTAGTATTTTATGTTCAAATAATAAATATATTTGATTTGAAAAAAATTTTGAAATAAATAATATTATCAAACATCTTTTAGCACAAATTTTAATAATTTAAATACAATTTTATAATTTTTTTAAAAATATTTAAAATTAAATTTTGATTTCAAAATTAATAATATAATTGAAATAGAATATATTTTAAAGTTGATAATTTCTGGAAATAATAAATTTTAACTATAATTAATTTTTAATATGATAGATTAAAATGTTTTTCTAAATTTTAAAATGAATATTATTTTAGAATAAATCGTATAAATTTAAAATTAAAAAAAAGAATTAAAATATTTTGTAAAGAATTGTTTTTAATTTTAAAATATGTATTATTTTAGAATAAATTTTAATTGATTCAGATATTATTTTTAGGTTTCACTTTTGAGAAGTTTAATCCGAGTTAGATTGTTAAGATTAATATCGGCAAATTGATGATTTAAAGAACGTAGAAAATTAGTATGAAATAAAAATTAATATTTTGTGCAAATAAAACATTTTTACAATTAAGAATCATAATTCAAATATCGAAAATGATATAAAAACAACTATCAAACACATTACTAAAATGTTTTACAAAATATTTAACACAATATAGTTTATATAATAATCTGTAAGTTCTAAGTCAGGACATACTCTAATAATGAAAAGAACAATTTTCTTCATTTTTACGTTTAATATCTTTAAAATGACTACTGTATAATAATAGGAAGCAAAAGAAGAGAAAAAGGAAGATTATTGAAGAAGATGATGATTTGTATAAAAAATTAGCTTGCTTGATATTCCCAGAGTCGATAAGCCAAATAAAATATGTTTCGTGATTAAATTAGATTTTTTTTCTAACACAGCCTGAGCAATGAAAATTTTAAGAACGAATTTAAATGACGAAGCCAGTGTGACGCAGACAGCCACCCCCCTTATTTATAAATGACAATATCTCAAGGTACTAACGGAATTCAGCCTGTTTATGAAAATTTCAATTTTCACAACTCTAATAAAAATTTTCGATGTTGTATCAAACTTTCCAAGTTAAAAAAATATTAAAGAAAATATTTTTTATTTAAAAAAAGTATAAAATAATTTTGTTTAATTTTATACAAAGTATATATTGTTAAACAAAATTTATTGTAAATTAAAAAAAAATAATTTTTTTTCAAAACATTATATCTAATTATTTAACAATATTATATTTCAAAGATAATAAAAAAATGAAAAGAAATTTGTATTTTAATTTGAATTGAGAGAAAAAAAAATCAAAGATTAAAATTTCTATTTTTTCCCCATTTTTTGTGGAATTAGTCTAGCATAACAAGATCAGGAATGGATGAAATTTTATGGATAATAGTTTCTTTTGAATGAATTCAGGAATATTTGTCGTCCCCCTGGGAATTATATAAATGTATATATTTTTTTTGAATTATTTGTGATCACTAACTCGGTTATAGCGAAATAGTCTTATGAAAAAATGTCTCTCAAAATTCGTATGGGAATTGTTTGATTCATATCTCATTTAATAATTGTTAGGATTTTGGTGATCTCGTAAATTTTTGAATTTTAAAAACGCAACGTCTAAAGCATTTTAGAGATATTTCATTAAAAATATTATAATTGTAAATTAAAAAATATTTCATTGAACTTGTGGAAAACATTTTAAAAATAAAATCACATTGTATTTAATTTTATTCAATGAAGCCACAAAATCAAATATTACAATTTAATATTTAAAATTAGGATTTAACGTTACGAAAATAAAATAGAATATATGAAATTTAATGTTTAATTATGAGTAACAATTAAAGTAAATTTTACATTAATAAAAAATTATAATAAACTGAAAATTAAAGACGTAATAAAATTTAACAAAAAAAGTGTGACAAGTAATAAAATTATTTTTCAACTATAAACATCATTTTGTAAAATTAAAATTTATCTCGATATTCATATTTATTATTTTTATTTAGAACTGGTTTGTGCAAAATAAGAAAGTATCCCTCCTCCAAAATTTATTTAAAATAGTTAATTGTTATAAAAATAAATTTTAGTGTTATTTACTCTCATATTGATCAGGAATCTAACAATAATATATTTAAAATTTCATTTTAATTAGAAATTAATGCCAAGCAAAAAGAAAATTAAAAAAAAATATATATATAAATAAATAAATCCAGTTGACACTAATTGGCTCGATGTTTACTTTTTCAATAAAATTTATAAAATTACAGCCCCCCTACAACACCTGTTCAAACAAATATTTTCAAAAGACAATTAATCATCTTTCCAAACGAATATCTTATTCGATTTTATTTTATTTCTTCATCTATCCCAACAAATCTAATTATTTCCCAATCTTTGGATTTGTCAAAAAATAGGAAATTCATCACCAGAAACAACTGAAAACATAATCTTTATTAGCCAGTATATCACAACATATTATTGCAATATTAACTGTGTATTTAACTAGCAATTTGTCGTCTTTGTTTCGTCTACAAAAGGCCACATTTTAATGAAGGAAATTGTACAAAATATACACGCTACCCCCTTCCTCCCCCCGTCGACTCTTCAAGAAGACCACTGGCGTCTCCAAGTAAATACAAACATATACGTTGTAACTAGTAGCTGCATTAACCAACACACAGATACACTCTCCTACCCATCCTCCTCCTCTCCTCCCAGACATTGACTCGGCAAAAGAGAAGAAGTCATACAACAGAAAAATTAAAACTGACTGATTTATTTCCGAATTATAAAAGAACAATTGAATTAACATAGACCCAATGGTCTTTAATTTCACTGATCATCACAAAAGGCCAGTAAAAATTAAAATTTTGTTTTGTCGCAACCTTCTCAACTACAGCTATCGTAACGTATTGCCCGGTCGCCCACTTCCCTCTCTTCAACTAACCGACACACAATCACCCGTTTTTTCCCTTTCCAGATAAAACACAAGTCAAAAGTTATAAAACTAAAAAAAAAACAACAAAATCCCGACATTTTTATATAGGGGAAAAAAAGTAAATGTTGTCGTGCTTGAATCGAAAACTAATAATTTACTTAAAATCTTATAATTTGCTACAAAAGTATAGCTGTTTTATTTGTCCATTGAGACAACAAAAACTGGTGACAGTTGTGAGGAGGACGTAGGCACGTTGGGCGAGCGGGGGTCGACTGTCCCCAAACCAACTTACAGACAAGTAATATGCAAATACACACAATCAGAAATAAAGTTGTTTATTCAATTTGTTGTATCATCAACATGGGTTATTCTATATCATTCTTTAATACCGGGGATTATTCCCCCTCCTCGTTCTCGGCCGTCGTTCAAGTTTTGTGTAAATAATTGATGAGCTTCATTTGCATATCAGAGGAAATTTGATATGACATAATAACTGGGCAATCGAGACGATATGCCAGAATTTTCTGCTATTTTCCATACCGATGATAAAATATACAGCCTCGACATTTCGTGTTTGTATGCTGGAAAGTTACATCCTCCTCTTACGTCACCCCTGTTAGGAATATCTAGCGACTGTTGGAAACATTTATACCCGAATATCAACATTGTATTTAAATGCAGTGGTTTATTATTTGACATTAATAGTTAATAGTTAAAGTGTGTTACACATATCTGAGTAGAGGGAAGACTTCCAGCTTTTTTTACTTGACTCCTATTTTATTCTAATTGCACTTGAGCCAATGTTCACAGCAGTGCCCTCATCTTCCCCTACCCGCCGTTGCAAACCTCCTCCCCTCTTTTCTCTTCTGTTTGTTGCCTGGGCTCTTTGTTCGTTGAAGCACTAATTGGTTTCAGTTGAAGCTAAATAAATAAACGTTAATGACAGCGGGTATAATTTGAATTATTCTCTCTAATTATTCACTTGTAATTTTTAGCGCGCTTTATATTAAAAAAATAATCAGATAATTTAAACAAAGATATATATATATATAAAGATAAAATTATGAGGTTTTTAGTTTTGAATATAACGAATTAGAGCTGGGAGGATTATCGTTTTGCCATTCTTATTGCAAACGTATCTAATTAAACAAACAAAGACCGAATTAATGCAAATATTTTTCTTATTTATTGAAATATAAATTTTACTTTTTTTTATTCAACTCGGACGACAATCTTTCCAATGATTGAATAAAAAGAAAGAATAATTATTATGTGAAATATTAATTAATGAAAAAACTTATTGTTTTTATATTTATTATAATTATTTTTATTATTGTGATTATATTTTAATTATTATTATCAGTGGTGGATTACTACTGTCATAAGAATTAAGTATGGAAGGTTTTAATGGCTTGATTAATTATATATATATTTGATTATTTATATTTTTGAAATATTTTTAATGAAAAAAAATATTATATACATTATATTATTATATTTTAATTATTATTAATTTTAGTGGTGAATTAATTTTAAGTCTTGGAGTGTTCTTGGCTTGATTCATTATATATATTTTTTTATAATTTATATTATTTTTTTATATTTTTATTTATATTTAATAATGAAAAAATTATTATTATTATTATTATCATCTAAAATTAATAAAGTTTTATATTTTTATAGTCATTATTATTGCTTACTAAATTTCTAAATATCAACTCGTAAAAAATAATTACATTCATTTTTTTCTCATTGCAAGGAAATAATAAAATCGAAATATAATCCAGTTTCTTTTTTTTCTCCAACCACAAAAAGAAAAGATATTCCACATGAACCATCTGACTTTCAGGAAACAATTAAAGGCAAACAGCCATAAAAAATGAGACATGATTTCCTACAATATATACATAAAAGAGTAATAAATTATCTCGTGAATTTTGAGTATCAAATAAATTATTTATTAATCAGTTAATTAAAACAAAATGCAGTTTATTATAAAGAAATTCAGGTTATTTTTTTTTAATTTTTCGTTTCTTATTTTTTGTTTAAATTAATTAAATTTTGTAATACAATCCGTAATTATATAATCGTTTCGAAAATATTTTTCTATCGTTTCTCTTTTGATGTTTTATTAATAACATCTCTAAACTGCTATTCTCACATGAGATTTGTCACCTTGACAGAATCTCCAACCATCTTTCGTTAGATGGCAGGCAGATCAGTAAAACAAAGGATGTTACCATTGAATGTTGTCGTTTCAGTAAATAAACCCAGTCCCCATAATTGCAATACCAACAATCGAGATTCGAATTTCTATTTGCGTTCTTAAAACAAAGTCTCCTCGAAAATGTTGTTGGCAAAAGATTGTTTATCAAACAACTTAGAAATTAAAACAAACAAATTGACTGTTGAAAATTTTTACAATACACCGAAATGTTCAACCACCCTCCTCTTTTCAACCGGTGACAGTTGGTGACGAAATTGTAAATGTTTATTGAAAGCGTGCTAATCAAAGAATATTTTACCAATCTATCAAAAGAAATTAAAAAAAAAAGATGGCGTGTATTACTAATCTTCGTACGAAAACTGGGGGGACCCCTGTTTCATTTCTCTGACATTTAATTCGTATCAAATAAGGATTCTCTTTCATCTTATCTTGTTATTTTATCTTTACTAAAGTGTGTATTTATCTCCTTTATTTATATTTTGGTGAGAGAATTCATTCAAACAAGATGCTTAAAATCGAGTTCGTGTGTAGAATAATTCATAACACTAATTCACTTGGCATGCCAGCTCTATATAATCGACACCTGATTTATCTTTTTATACATTGGATTAATAATGAGGCAAAAAACAAACATCTTCTATCATATTTTGTTTTAATGAAAGGACGTGTTGATGTAGAGGATGAGGGGGGAAATACGACAAAAGTACCACGCGGTTTAATTATCATAACTGTTGTTGTTTCTTTTTTTTTGTTTGAAAAAAGAAGTATAACTTCTATAGCCATCATTAGGACCACTAGCCACAGTCGAATAATGATCAAGAGTTATTAAAATGTAATCGTGTTATATGAGATGAAAATTTTTTTTTATCCCTGCAAAGTGATGGAGAGGAATGAAAAGAGAAATTATTTCTGATATTAAATCCACTTAGAGGTAGATTTGATAATTACAATAATGATAGTCGCAGGTTTTAGGTAACAGGTTTAAGTAACAGAGGTATCCTCTGTCGAGTAATTTGGTATTAACTACTTCCTGGCTTGGCAGCACTTTAATTCAGCCTCATCTCACTGATTAGAGTGGGATAATTACTTAAATTATCGCTTCATTTCACCCCGACCATTAGTTTATGGCTGTGAAATCGATTTAATATTGATTTATTTTGTCAATTAATTATTAGAATTCAGTAAAAAAACAAAATTTTTATTTTATTATTTCATTAAAAAAAATTTTTTTCTAATTGGTTTTGTTTTATTATATAAACCAGAAAAAAAGAAATGTTTTTTAAGAGTATTAATTTAATATTTTATTTTATTTTTTTAAAATAATTTTAATAAAATTTTTAAATAAAAAATTAGTAAATAAATTAAACAAATTTGTCAAAAAATTATTAGGTTGTCAGGTATGAAATTTGTAGACAACAAATTCAAATAGTTATAATTTGACAATGACTTAGCATTTTGTTGCTCAGTTTTTTTGATTAGTTGCTATATATCTTAGCTATTGAAAACATCAATAAAAATTAATTAAAATTGTTGATAACTTGTTTTAATAATCAATATATTAAAAATGAAAAAGGCAGAAATTCTAACTATAATGAAGTAAGAGCATCAATAACCGTGCGAGACATCAATAGTGTGTTTAGATCCAACGTTACTACGCAACAGACAGTTTTTAAATTGTTTCAGGAAATTCGTCAAAGGTAATTTTAACCCCAAGTCTCTGGGTCACCCAAGAATGCATGTAGTCATGCAGACGAACTAAATGTAACCGTGGACTTCTCTTCCATCCATCACAAATTTCTCATGATTTTCCCCTAATGTATACGTTATAAAGTAAGTAATGTTGAATCACTTGGCTGAAATTGGTAAAGTAAAAAGGTTCGATAAGTGGAATCGACATAAATTGAATGAAAAGCAGAAACAAAAGCATTTCGATGCTTACTTTATGAAGGTTTCTCGTTATAAATGTGATCACTTTTTCAATCGAGTCGTCACTTGTAAAAAAAGGTGGATCCAATATGATAATCTCAAACGTTCAACAAACTGGGCGGACAAGAATGAACCACCAAAACACCGTTAAAATCACAACAATTATCATAAAGAACTGATTGTAAATGTTTGGTAGTCTGCGAAAGATGTAATCCATTATGACTTCATGAAACCCGCTTCGTCGATCACAGTAGATGTCTATTGCAATCAGTTGGAAGATATAATGCAGAAACTCAAAGAAAAACAATCGCATTAGGTAAACAGGTCAACTCCCATCTTGCTCCATGACAATGCAAAACCACATACTGTATTAAAGATCTTGACAAAACTACAGGAACTTGAGTATGAACTTCAGCATCATCTTCCGTACTGATCAGACCTAGTCCCAACTGACCACCATTTTTTTCTCAATTTCAATAACTTTTTGATAGGAAAAAAATTCAATTCTGAAGATCGCGTAAAAATGGCATTCCACGAATTTATAGATTCTCGGTCACAAAATTTTTATTCAAATTGCCAGAACAAGCTTCCGCTCAAATGGCAAAAGTATTTCGATAATATTAGGTGTACAAGTATGAAATGCGGATTAAATTTTGAAAAGAAATACGTTAAAAACAAAAGAACGATAAAAAAAGCTTTATTNAAAATATGCTCCATTACTAATGATACATTTGTCCCATCTATATCTCAAATTGTGGGTACCTCGCCAGTAAAAATCTTCCTTTTTTTCCATGAACCATTCATCGATCCATTTTTGCACATTTTCGTAAGAATCAAAGTGCTGCTGAGCAAGTGCGTGACCCATCGATGCAAACAAATGGTAATCTGAAGGAGCCAAGTCTGGTGAATAAGCCGCATGAGGTAAAA
>MQRK01231804.1:58450-70509 GCA_001938485.1 Girardia tigrina
AATTTGATATTTTACGATAATCTAAATACAATTCTAAAATAATTTGAAGAAATCAAATAAAAAAGTTAACTAATAAAAATTTTATTCGCATTTAAAAATTTGTTCTCAAATTCAAAAGATTTCGGACATCTGCTTTTCAATTCAAATGAATTCGGACACCTACTATTTAAAATCTTGTAACATCGCCCTTTGCTTTTATGGCATCTTCCATTCTTCTATTCATTGAATTGTATAAATTCTGACATTTATCAATGGGAAAATTATTCCATATTGCTAAAATTTTATTCTGCAAATCAATTTTATTTTTAGGACATTTTTTTCGTAATTCCTTTTTCATAATTGCCCAAACGTTCTCTATAGAACTTAAATCTGGGCTTCCAGGAGGATATATTATTTTTCATCATCCAAGTTTTTGTAAATTTAGAAGTATGACAAAATGCTCCATCTTGTTGAAAAATGAAATCTCCATTGTCAAAAATATTGCGTAATAGATGGGGTGAGACTTTCCATTTATATATCGGTATACAACTCCAAATCATAAACGTCCTGGAAATTTCAGAGTTCGGTTTAAACAGTCCGATAATAATGACTCGGTACTAAGTCTTAAGACCGATTTTCTATTTTCACCCATAGATAATTCAAAACGAGATTCATCTGAAAAATAACTTTATTCCAATCATTTTGGCTCAATTTACTATGATTAAGAGCCCATTCAAGTCTCTTTTTCTTTTGAATAGGTGACAGAAACGGTTTGTTTTTAGCCTTAAAGAAGTGTTACGTAATGCTTATATTTCATTAAAAAAAGCTTACCTTGTAGAATGAATAATTTAATTCATGTATTCGACGTAGACAAGTGAACGGAGAAGAAGAAATGCCTGTTTGCATACTCCATTTCTCGTTCATTTTTTGAACAGTAGCACGACGATATTGAGGAATTAACCTCTTCAAACACCGGTTATCAGTAGCGGAAGTCAACTTTAGTCGTCCAGATTTCTTTGGCGATGAGTTATTCTGACGGTATTTAGCTTTTTTAATTTTATCGAACACCGTCGATTTACTCATCACTAAAATTTTTGAAATTGCCCTTACTGATTTTCCTTTAACATGCATGGCAAATATTTTCTCACACATTCGCGTATACATCTTTTTTCCACGAACCATATTTTAAAAATAACAAAAATTTAATCGACTGAAATATTTAAACAATAATAATAATAATTCTTTTGAATTGAAAAGCAGATGTCCGAATTCTTTTGAATTTGAAAACAAATTTTTAAATGCGAATAAAATTTTATTAGTTAACTTTTTTATTTGATTTCTTCAAATTATTTTAGAATTGTATTTAGATTATCATAAAATATCAAATTAATTCATCTGTCACGACCCTCTCGAGTTAAAACATTTTCAAAAGCTCAAAAGCCCACAGTGGTTATTATGGGTCAACCACAACCCAATGAATTTATTTACTTATTCTCTGTTACATGTTCGACTGTATTTGGGTCGGACGCCTCTTCTCACTTGACATCTGACTAGCAGTGCCAAGCTTGAAGGGACTGCGGGTTCAGTTCAAGACAGGACAGGCTATGGGCAGTGTCAATCGGGGTTGATTTCATCTTGTAGGTACATATTCTTCTCTAGTGAATGCATTGCTCATGCTTGTATAAAATGTGTCGGTGATTATAGCTTGAAGCACTGTGATGTAATATTTGAGACTTGCGCCACTGTTGTGTCTGCATGTGAACTTGTGGCACCGTCATGTCTGGTTTATCTAAAATTACGAAAATATTATTATATGTTATTGTGTATCGTTATATATTGTATATCAATTTATTCTATATCAACAACAGATTTACCTAGATAATAATCAATTTAAGTCGTAATTCAAGTCGCTAATTCACGTCAATAATCAAAACAAAATCATTTAGTAAAACGTATTCGCATTTATATATTCAATAATCTAAATTTCATCATTACATTAATCGGTTAACGTCTTATCAGTTGAATGAACATATCTCTCAATATTTATTGATTAATTAGACCGTTGTGAATCAACTGTTTACTGTTCCGCACCGGTGGATACATTATTAATCACGAACCGCGTTGGATCATCTAGGTATAATGCGATTGCCTTTTGCTCATAGTTAAACGGGACTGATCTCACGTCGGTGATAACCGGGATTTTATCGTATCCTCCATTGGAACTCTGATTATCATCGTCAGCGTATGTTCTCCAATTACATACTACCTCAGGGTCTCTCTTGCCTGATTTATTCGGCTTATGATAACCTCGGGACATGTCTTATGAGGACGACGGCAACGTCAGGACGGGCTTTACTTCTATTTAATAAAACTGAAAGAGGTTAGAATTTAAATATCATTATTATTATGTAAAATACCTAATTATAAATGGATACATTTATTAAAATGGTAATAAAACCTTTCACAAAACTTTTAAAATTTACATTTGTTTCGATTCAGCAACTGTTCAGAAATTGTCCGGAGGAAGTTGATTCGGGTTAAGCTCTGATTATCTAAGGTAATGCTCGGTAATGATTCTCGGATATCCTCCAAATATTTCGCTTTCAAAATCGTCTCAATGTATTCTTCTCTTCTATCGACGTAGTTGTCGTTTGGTTCTGGTTGGTTTTGTTTCGACTTTAAATGTTGATTGCTCAAATTTGGTCGTCAAAATTGTTCTCAAAATGGTGTGTCTTTAATGCAAAATGACTGCGTTATTTATACATGGGTCTGTCGTCATGCCTTACCGTTGAACCAATCACTGTTTGACAGGACGAGATTCTAAAATTTTGGACTGTTGTTGGCTGGCATATGTTGCTTACTTACTGGTTATTCTAATCGATACACCCTGTTTTAGATTTGCACACTGTATGGACGGTCGATTGTGATGACCGGTGTGCGATTGTGATTGTCATGCCTCTGAGTCATAGTGATTCATGCTGATTAATCGCATGACTGTTATTTTTGGATTTATGGTTGACTCACGTAAGTTTTTTAATCTAACCTTTATAATTAATTTAATTTCTTGCATTTCATTCAAGGGGTCACAACTTTCCATCCAAAGATCACACGGGAAAACGGCTTTCTGTCATCGATAGTCCCCACTGAGACCTACGCGGAGAGGGTCATTTGTTCAAATTCGGCCACTGGGTCACTCGGTAATGCTCTTATTATTTTTCGTCTTGTCATTAATTAACTTTGAATCTATCAGGGTCCACAACTTTTCTCCAATTCACACAAATTTCTGATGTGTTCTTCTCATGAATGTTCTTTACAGAAGCCTATCCAGGGAGTGCCAGCTATATAATTTCTTTCATCGGGTAAGTTTTTATTCGACTCTGCTTGTTTTTTTTAATTATTTATGTTGCATTTCTAGTTTTCATGCGGTGCTCGTAACATTCTATCGGCATACGAGGATGCCAGGGACAATAATCTGGGACTCAATTTGTGATCTTGTCATTCTATATGATCTTCAAATACATGTATCATAATAACTTCTTGATTCTTTTTTCTTTATTTATTATATTTGTGATACACGTCTGCGTATATGGGTTTTCGACCGCAACACATCTATAATACAAATAAGTACATATTATTTATAATTTAAAATTTTTAATAAGAATTATTTTACGTGTCCGAATACATATGAATTTGGGTAGTAGGAACGAAAGCTTTGTCAGTTATTAAAAAAAACTGTAAATAAATTTTTAATTTAATTTTGTCTTAAATGGATTATATATATTATGGATTTTATATGTTATATATTCTAAGGAGCATTTTGACATATTTTTTTGATAAATTTATTTAGTTTTAAGCAACGTTATAGTTTTACCACCGCGTAATATTCTTTTTGATGCCTCGTTGGAGAAGAATAATTGAAAGTAATGTCGACTAAATATTCATTCTTACCTAATAAATACAATATTTAAATGAAATAATTAAAGCGTATTGAAAAAATAAAAGCAAAAATTCAATTATTAAAATTTAAACATTTATATATATTTTTTTATAAACAAATTAGATTGAAATAAATTTTTCTTTTATGATAAAATTAATGGAAGATTTAATGAACAAAATATCGAATAGTTTTAGAAAAAAATAAATTGCTTTGATGTTTAAGAATTATTTGAAAATTGTTTGTTTTAATTCTTAAATAGAAAATATCAAATAATAAAAACAAAGAAAATAAATCCAGATATTAAATTGTAATTCCAGATTAAAAAAATATATTTGAGACTCTTCTGAAATCATTCTGTCATAAATATGTATCAAATATCCTCCGGCCAATCATGTGGAGAGGGGGGTGAATTTGAGTTTCGATTAATTATTTTATATTTCTCAAAAACATTTAAGTTAACATTTTCTCTACAAAAAAACTTAAACAAAAATTTTTAGAATTATTAAAAAGCAAAAATAATTCTTTTATTTATTTGGAATGTTTATTATTATTATTATTATTGAAATTATACATAAAGAAATTATATTTTTTCTCAGTTGGAAATCTGATTATTTTATTCGATGGTTTTCGGGGAGGGGGAAATACAATATGTAATTTTAGAAACTTAAAATATAATTAATATATTTTTTTGGTTTATTGAACATGTAATTATAATTATTAAAAAATTGAATTTTTTTTAAATATCATAATTCAAATTGAGTTTATTTAGATAATTTACTCTTTAAATTTAATTTTAAATAATTTAAATTATATTTGAAATGATACGTGGTGCATTCAACAAGTACCCGGCCTGACAAAGATAACAAATTCCAAAAAGTGCCATTTTTATAACACAAAAAGCTTAACGTATGTATGCATCATTTTTTTACATAATGTCCATTTCGCTCCACATACTTCTGCCAACAAATAATCAACTCAGAAAATACCCTCTTGAAAAATTTTGGGGGATATGCGGCGAAGAAATCCTCCACAGCGACCTACAAATCGTCTTTGGATACAAACTGGATGCCTTTCAAATCCTTCTTTACGTGTCACAAGGAGTAAAAATCGGTCCATGCCAAATCTGGTATGTTCAATGGATGATCCACAAGCACTAGTCCAGCACCGTCAATTTTGGTTCAAAAAATGCCCCTGTGTGCACCGGTGTATTCTTCTAGATAGACCATAGTGAGCTATTCATCTGATTCTGTCTATTCTTTTTGGCGGTTGCCAAGGGTTTGCTGTAATAGACCAGGCCATATTTTAACCATATTTAAACACTTGCAGTGAATCTTCCATCCGCGTGTTCAGGTAACAGACTGCAAACACATTTTTCTGTCTTGTCTCCATTGCATTTCAAATCTTCCCATACTTTGCATCACCACTACAAATTTTCCAATGCGGCATTGATTAATTGTTGTAAATGTTCGACAAAACGCACCTCAAAAAAGATGGGGAAAGCTGTAGCACAGGAATCTGTAGGTTGCTGTGCGAATCCGTTAAGGAGTTTTGTTCGTTTCTTTGAAGTGCAGAAATATGTCCAAATGCCTCATAGATTCGCGAAATGTTGGCTGAGTCCGTCGGAATCTAGTCCAACTAAAGACCGAGCTGGTCAGCTTCTTGTTGATGGTGTTTCCAGGATGGAGTTTGTTAAGAAAACTCACAAATTTGACAGAACATTTATTACATTCATAATTTTGATCATCTCTATGACAATCAATAGTATTGCTTTCACTTAATTCCATCACTCAATGTGTTAATAATCCTCCTTACAATCTGAACCAACTTGAAGAAAATTATTTTATTCAAATTATTTAATTTAAATTTTATTGAATAAAATAAAATTATTTTTTAATCATTTTTAAACATTAATTTGATTTTAATTATTTAAAAACTTAAAAAAATAAAATTATTTAAAAGTTGCAATAATAAAAATTAAAAATTTGAATATTAATTCTAAATTTAAATAAATTAGTTTCAGATAATAAGAATTAAAATATTAATCATCCATCTGATTAGGAGAGGCACAATCCTAATATAGAAGCACTAATATATAAACTGCTCCAAATTGATGTGAATCTGTTGCAGAATGAACAAGAAATATGTCTCTTTCTCAACCAATCCCTTGTATGGGAAAGGACACTTCCGAATGGGGAGACAGATACTATAAGAGATGAAAAGGCCGAGAACTTACTGCTCACGCCCTACCTGAAGGGCAGTGTGTCCAGGACTTAAAGAGGACTGGTAGAGAAATCAGGGATACAGAAATGGACGAAACAAAGCAGTGCCGTTCGATTTGGGAGAAGTCTGATTTCTACAATTAGCTTCCACGGCGCTGTTTGTGGAGGTGGGTTGAATTACATTGAGTGATATTTCTACCACATGGTGATGACTCACACAGTTCCTGTTAATAATCGCCCAGAAAGTACAAGGAACCGGGGTCACTGTCGTAGGTGTCGCAATGATAAGGAAACATTTTCCCACGTGTTGACCGGGTGTCGGTTTGGTTAGGGCTTCTGGAAATATAGGTACAACTTGGTCCTCAAATTTGTAGGAGAGCAGATCACTCAGTATCTTGATTGTACAGTGCATATAGATACTGAGTGTCAATATACACCTTCGACAGACCGAGTAGACTTGCAAGAACATGGCCGACAACAACACCAGAAAACTGGAACATTACAAGAACTTGGCGGAAATTTGCCGTCAGGCCATGTCGGGAACCACGGTGTCGGTGCACACTCTTCACGTGAGTGCTTTAGGAACTTCGCCGAAGAGGAGCACTGATATATTGATAACCCTTAATATCCCACCAAAGGCGATACGATGAATATCAATTGGCTACTCTGTATCAAATGTTAAATACTCGGCAGCACACTGGTCGTATCACCGGGACGGTGTGATCCTTAGTGGGATTCAGAGATTAAGAAAGATAGTGATAGAGGACATAGAAGAACCTCAGGAATCGATGCTCATGATGGAGGAAAGGGATTATGAGCATGCAGATCCTAAGGACACCGAGAATTTCGATCCAACCGCCCTGGATGCACTCCTACAGTCATACAAAATGCGTCTACGCAGTCGGTCACTCTCTTCTGCCGGTAATTCTCCACACGTTCAAGGGGTGTCGGCCGCCACAGCTCGATACGGTGACCGTCATTTTATCATATATGATCGAAATCTTAAATCTATGTGTTTGCAAAAAAATTTAATTTGTTTTTTACATACACAAGAGGCAGTCAACCGAATAGTTATGGCTCAATAAAGAGATGTATACACTACTGGTAATAAATTATAAAGCCTTTTCGTCGGTACTATTTAAAGGAAAATCAAATATCGAATTTTCTGGTGATTTCGATATGGATTCCTATAGTGACGACACATCAACGAAAGTGTCACACTGAAGGAACCAGAATCACTAATTAGTAATCCTGGTACCGGACAGGACTGTCTGTAATGTTTTGTAAATGAGTTATATAGTAAAATGACTGTTGTCTTTGAATCACCTCATTCTCTTCTGATTTATCTTTACAAATAAAATAGGCACATTTCAGGGTCATGCAGGTCTGACTTAGCCAAATATACTACTCTCTGAAATTCCAATCAGGGTAATGAGTCTCTCAGTGAAACTGAATACTGGAGAATATCAAGATTTGCTGCAAAACGCATTATCACTCTGAATATATATTTCGTTGGAGTCGCCTATTCCATGGTTAGTCAAATAATACCCTAATTGACGGTTGTAGGCATTGAAGATAGAGGTTATTCCTTGAAAATGGTTATTTTTCTATATAACTCAACCACAGTGCACTTCAGTTAGAAATATCCGGTATAAGTATTACTGATTCAAGATGTTAGTTTATTTTGTACAATAAGGATTTAGTGCGAAAAATTTTTCTAACTTTAAAATCCTCTATCTTCAAAACCATATTATTGATTGAAAAAATACCGACTGTTTTGAAAAATATGTTTAATTCAAAATAACTTTAGTAAACTAAGAAAGATTATTTATTTTTTTAATAAATTCTACGAGCTTTTCCAGAATGCCTGCCATTAGACTTGCAATGGTAGTTTCTATCACGTTTTTGGTTGCATTATTCCACTTGTTCTGAAAATCTGCAATTGTCTGTGCCCTCTTGTTTGTCATCTTTAATTGCCTTTTTACCAGGACCCAAAATCTTTCGATTGGGCGAGGCTCTGGATAATTTGGTTGGGTTGCCTCTCTTTGACTTTATTGTCTTCGTACCACTTCTTGGCTGCCGTACCATAATGGCACGATGCCAAATCCGACCAAAAGAAAGTAAGACCTCCATTCAAGTGTTTATAAATGTCAATAAACACTTTTACAAACACTCCTTCACATAGACTTCTGTGTTAATTGTGCCAGATGTGACAAAGCATTTACTCATGTTTATCATCTACATATAGCTTGCCAAACAAGAATTTTTTTGGGAAAATATCTTTTAATTTTAAATGAAATTTTCTGGCTTCTAAATTTTTCTTTAACTCCTTTCTTAGTTGCAGAGTAAAATTTTTGTCCGGGTAGCTGGGAAAACTCGCAGAGCACATAAGTCTCATCATCCATAAGTAACAGTAAATTTTAACACAACGTAACGTAACAATTTTTATTCGCAAAAAAACCAAACTTCATTTTTTCTGGCTCGCTGCTGCGCCTTTACGTTCTCGTTAGCGTTCCAGTCTGGTACTGTTTGAACTAAATACGTTTTTAAACCCACAGACTGTTTAATTTTCCGAACTGTTTTCTCGGTACAATTTGCCTTTACCGCCAGTTTTTGATTTGATAGACGAGGATTTCTCTCTAACAGAGCCTTTACTTTCTTCGCATTCTGTATACACGAAAAGCCCTTTCTTCTTCCCAAAACAGTTTTTCTAAAAACGTACAAGTTCTTATTGAAGTTTTTAATAACGTTAGAAACTGTTTTCTGTCAAACCTTTGGCTTTCTGACAATTGTTTTTTGACTTGGTTGTGGATTTTCTTGAAATAAACGAATAATTAATTCGCGACTTCCTGTTTCTGACGACATATTCATGAAAAATGAATTGTATTTTGATTTATTCATTACAACAGCCTACTTGATTAGTTTTTGTAATTTGTGAATTTTTGTTGGAGTTATAGAGATTTAAAGTTAGTACTATTTTTCGCACTCAGTCCTTATTTGCGTTCGTGTATCATCTCTATCGCGTTTCATGTCAAAAAAATAAAAAAATCGATATTTGATATTGTCTGACTTGAAAACGGGACTGATATTGAAAAAAAATCCATAAATTTGTGATATCAGTGGTGTATTCGTCTCACCGCTGAAACACAACCCTGATGCCTCTTTAAAAAGTTGAACCAGTTTAAGAACATTAATACGATTTTCGACACTTATTATTATCACAAGTTGATTTGTTCTCAGTACAAATATTATTAAAACTTTCGTCATATAATGATTAATGATTTTATTTCCATTATCTAAATTATTTGGCATTTAAATTCATCTAAAAAATGTTTAATAAAAAGGTTCATTCGTTAAAACTAAAATAAACATCAATTATTTTAAAATATTAAAGTCTTTTTATTTATTATTTTAAATATTTAAAAATTTAATATAAAATTTATCAAATTATTTAAAATTTTACAATGACATTAAATGAAATAAATTTAAATATTATTTGTTAATTTAAATTAATCTGAGATAATAAGAATTAAAATACTAATTAGTAAATTTGTTAGTAGATACACAATCCAAAATCAACACAACAATCAAGCATGAACTATCAAACGTTTCAGACATTCCTCACAGACCAGTTTGAAGAAATACTTTTTTTAATGTTATTAACTTTAATTTTTTTTAATTTTTGCCTTACTTATGACAAATTAAAATGGCCAACAACCCCTAATCATTATTTTAGGATATTCATCCTCAAGTTTGAAACCTATTGACAAATAACGGTAGTATAATTAATAATAAACAAAATATTAATTCCAATTTATATTGTACAATTATTTTAATTAATATTATTAATTATTGTTTGCAGTTAAAATAAATATGATTATTCGAAGTAATTTAGAACGAAAAAGGGGATTAAAGAAAAAAGATATGGCTTCTTAATTTAAAGAATGCTTCTTTGATTTAATATTGCTTCGCCTCGGGAAATTGATTAAGCTAATTTTGTTTTTTTAATTAATATTTGTTTTATACGGGAAATCGTTTGTTGTTGATTATTATTTATAAAAATTAATTAATTTTGATAATTATCCTTTCACGAGATAATTATTATATTCTGCTATATTAATAGAGAGAGTGGAATGTTATAATTACTCGGATTATTTGAGCATGATACAATTATGTCTCATTAAAACAAATGTATTATATTTTACATTTTTTGTAAAATGATTGTTTAGATTGTGTCATAAGGTACAAGCTCAAAAGATACCAAATAAGACCAACGTTTAGCATTCTTAAAAAATAATAAGAAGTTTTAAATCTTAAAGATAAAAAACGAAGTTGTGGTACTCTTGAAACGACTAAAGAAAGTACAAGAAAATTGTAATGATGAATTTTTATTATTAAAAGTTATATTTCTTATTTTTTTCTGTAAGTCACCAAAGGATTTTCCATTATGTACGCGGTACCTTCAATAAGTATCTGACCTGAGGTAAAAAATGTAATGTTAAATTTGAATTTTTTGTGTGAATAAATAAATTAATACCGGTTTTAATTTCAGTAATTGTTTTATTTTATTAAACGCGTTAAAATTTTTATGGTGACATTTTGAATTTTTGTCAGATGTCGAATATTGCAGCGTTATCAAGTTATTTGTGCTGCAGAAGATGTGTCGTGAAATCTACGATTTTTGGAAGTCAATTTACCTACATGACTCCTCATCTCTGACAACTGTTAAACATTGGTTCAGAGAGTTTAAACGTAGTCACACCACCGTTTTTAATCAAGGGAAATTAGGTAGACTACAAGAAAGTCTTGACACAGTTGATGAAAAATTGGAGAAAATGATCCAAGAAGAGCTTCTAAAATTACCATGAAATTTATCATATCAAAGAATCTCAACATCAGTGTTGGTACAGCCCACGAGAAATTGAAATCCATGGATATCAGTAAACTGTGCCCTAGATTCATACCCCTCTTCTTGACTGATGAAATGATGGGAAACTGATTGGAGTGCAGTCAGAACAACTTAACCCTGTATGACCAACATGACGAGATTTTACTGTTAAATTTAGTTACGGAGGGTGAAACCCCACTAAGTATACATTTTCCGAAAACAAAGCTCAAGTCAGCAGAGTGTAAAGTGTAACAGATACTAAATTAAGAAAGAAAAACACAACAAAGGACACAATTAAGTAAACTGTTTATTTAAAAAACAAATCTTCCAATTTTGAATTTTTGCCGTCGTCCCCAAATCACCAATTTAAACAACTGATAAATATTCGATAGTAAATAATTATGTCTAAATAATGAAATAATAAATTAATTAATTAAACAGTTTATCATATAAACGTCCTGGAGAGAATCCATCTTTGAAGATGCAAACAGAGACAAGTTATGAAAAAGCAATTCTGCTTTCCATTTCTGGGATCATAAAGGTTTTATTCTCATGGATTTTGCAGATGAAGGATTCACCCTCAACGCTGTCTATAACAGCCAAATCGTGAAAACTACTAGTAAGAATAGACGGAAGAAGAAGAACATGCCACTATTGTTTCTCCACAACTAGTGCTTGTGGATCATCCGCCGTACAGCCAAGATTTGGCATGTATCGAGTTTTACCTCTTGAGACATCTAAAGAAGCATTAGAGAGGCATCCAATTTTGATCCAAAGACAATTTGAATGTTGCTGTGGAGGATTTCTTCACCGTATGCCCCCAGAAGTTAAAAAAAGACGTGAAGCATAAAAAAAGTGATGCATACATATGTTAAGCTTGTGGTGTTATAAAATAACCCTTTTTGGAATTCGTTTTCTTCGTCAGGCTGGGTAATTATTGAATGCACCACGTAAATTTCTTCATAGAGATCATCAAGACAAAATTACCAAAAAGATATTAGTAGGGGAAAAATGGGGCTTCTCCCCACATGACCCC
>MQRK01231816.1:0-12092 GCA_001938485.1 Girardia tigrina
TGTGGAATGGCTAAAGCCATTTAAATCGAGGGGGATGTGAGGAATATTTGGTGTGTGGATGTTTTTGTGTAGTTTTTGTATGTTTAAATGTTGTGTGTTGATTTGGGATTGTGCCTCTCTTAACCAGATGGATTGTCAATATTTAATTTTTATAATCTGAAACTAATTTACTTAAAGTTAGATTTAATATTCAAATTAGTTTTTATTATTGTACTTTTTAAATAATTTTAATGATTTTATTTTTGTAAATTTTTAAATAATTAAAATCAAATTAATGTTTAAAAATAACTATAAAAATATTTTATTTCAGTCAATAAAATTTAAAGTAAATATTTTTAAATAAAATATTTTTCTCAAGTTAGTTCAGATTATAATGAGAGATATTAAAAAATTGATTGATGGAATCTAGTGAAAGCCTTACTGTTGATCATCATAAAGATGATAAAAATTGTGAATATAATAAATGTTCTGACAAATGTGTGAGTTCTCTTAACAATATCTAAATAACTTGTTCTACATTAAAAAATATTTTTTGTTTCATACAGTCTTTTTGTAATAGCGTGTATTTGTAATAGGTGTAATAACCTAATGCCGCCTGTTGCTGAGTCGTCAAATTGAAGTAAAAAAATATTTGAGCAGTGTTCTTTTAATGGCCCCATTCGGGTTAAACAGTGTAATTATTCATTAAAATTGTATGTAAAAAAAGGTCAAGAAAAAAAGAAAGAATTAATTTCATCTATAAAATTAAAAAAATGTTTTTATTTAAAGATTAATTATTCTATGTAAAAGTAAAAAGATTAATAATATTATGTAAAAAGAAAATGTTTAATTTGGATTTTGTTTACAGCTATGATTTGAAATGGTTTGGCGAAAATTTAAATGGATGTGTGTCAGAATTGGTAAATAAAAAGTTTTGGCAAATTGCGTTTTTTTTGTTTCGAAGTAAATTGAAAATTTCGGCAATTGATTTTTTGAATGTTGAAAAAAATCATGTTCCATCGATTGACAATAAAGACATTTTTCCATTGATGTTTCATATTCGAATAGCCGGTCAGACGAGCATCACATTGATTTGCGAATTCATCGATTGTTTAATAAAATTTCACGACAATGACGACGAATGTATGATGCTACAAACCGATGAGATTCTCGCAGGATTGAAGGATGACCGATTCCAATGTTTGATTCTCTTTCAAAAGACCTTAGCGCGAAAGCTAAAATTAAATTATTTTCCCGATCCCACCTTCGCTCCACGACTACAGGCTACCATGCTGCGCTCGCCCTCATATCGAGATTTGTCGCAATTTTTAAAGCACAATTTTTTAAGTTAGTTCCATTTACTGGTCCGTTGCATTCTCCCTAATTTCAAAATTTTATTCTTAATCTCAAAAACTTTCAAATCTCAAAAAAATTCAAGTTATGTGACAAAAGACAAGAAGCAAGTTATGCTGTGGTGAAGATTGTCACAGGAAATTTACACCTGCCAAAAAGACTACCGAATCTTAAAAATTTGGGTGAGAAACACTAGGTTCAAATTTCTGACTGAGTTTTTGTTAAGAATGAATTTAGTCTGTTCAAACATGTGCAATTTTGTTTTCATTTCATCAACAAGCATGTACAATACTCTGAACTTAAATATTTTTTATTTAATTTTATCAAATAAATGCTGTTTTCTCCATAGGACAATTGAATTATTGCTCAGTGATTCTTAGAGGTACAGGAATGTTTCCGTGCAGTTCCGCTCCAGAAAAAAAGGTTACAAACCACTGATGTAGAGTAATATTGTAAAATTAGTCACATCCGTTATCCTTGATGTTAAGGACTTAAGGTTGTAAGAACCATTTCTGTACCCCTATTTCTGTCTCGAGATTCCAAACTTCAATATAAAATTTACTAAGTTTTACGTTTATATGTTCAATTATTATTCTTGCATTTGTGGACCTTTTCAGTAGTAATACCTTTACAGCGAAAGGAATTAAGACCACAAAATGTTTGGAACAAGTTTCTTCAAATTTCAAGAATAAGTAATTCGATCAAACACTTCCAAAGAGAACATCAAAAGCGTTCTCGATACCTTTTGAATTTTTTTTAATACTAAATAAAAAGAACAAACTTACCACAAAAATATTAAAATGATATTAAAATAAATAAATATAAATTTAATAATAATGATTAACTCAACAGTTAATTAATTTTATTTTTGAAAGTTTATCTACTCATAGAAATATATAAATAAATAATTTATTTATAATTCGAAATGACCAAAGACTTTTAACCGGATCCACACTCGTTTCAATGGGCAAGAGTTAATGATCTTCAAGAATGTCTTTTGATAAACATTATCAAAAGCCGTGATCAGTAATTCTATTATAATTTACATGGAAACTTTTAATGGTTACAATAAATAAACCAAACAAAAGACATTTGGTACTGGCAGAATGGACACTAATTATTCCAACAATGCGATTGTTACACAAGTGCTTTAAATAATTAGGAAATTTTCCCGAAGAAAAATATAGAGCCAAAGTTTTATTTATTAAATCAAAAAAGCATTTGTTGGGATCCAAAGATATGAAGAATAAAGATATATATATATATTTATGGATTTTTATATTTCAGAAAATTATTATTAAAAATCATTAAAATAAAATTATTTATTTTTCATGATAAATCGTTATGAATTTTCGTTAAAATAATTATCATTACTCTGTTATATTACTTTTTTTAATTATTATTATTATTAATAATAATATTATAATTATTAAAAACAAAATAAATAAATAATTAATGTAACATTTATTTAATAAAAAAATAAATAAACATATTATAATAATGAATAATAACAACTTTTGCTAACCTAATTATTAAATTATTTTATAGCAATGTATTATTAATGATTATTTTTTTTGTTTTTTATCGTAAAATATTTTAATGTTTCTAAATATTATACTTTTTATTTTTAAATGAACCAAAAATCTTTATGATGTTTTTTTTAATATCTTAAAATTTTATAAATATTAATTAGCCATTTTTATAAAATGAAGCGGTTGATGTTTAAGTATTAAAGGAAAAGACAAAACGTCAAAATCTTTCGAGGAAAAAATTAATATTAATGAAGTAAAAAATAGCGAATTTATTTTATTTTTATATAAACTTTATATTTATTAAAAATTTACACAATGGAAAATGATAATTTATCTTTTACTACGAAATACTTCTCTGTTCGTGAAATACGTTGTTTAGTTATTTTTTAATTTTCCTGGTTGATTTTTATTTCCTCCTTAGTCTTGTAGAAAGCATTTAAGAATGAATGTATCCCAAGACTTATACTTTTTTCCTGATGATATGGAACAGGACATAATATGATGACGGAGTTCTTAAATTAGACATGAAATGTAACATTTATTAAATACGCGATGCGTTCATTACGTACGCGATCTGAGATAAAAAATGATTTTCAGAAATGCGTCATTTCTTCCTACAAAAACAAATATATAACTTCTCAACATAATTCAAACCTCTCTTTAAGAACGTCTGCCAATGAGCCATAAACAACATATTGGGGAAAAATGGATAAGAAGTCGTAAAGTAGTTAGAAATACAGCACTTATTAATATTTTTATTTTGTAGTCATTTTGTTAAATGATTCAAGAAAAAAGAAATCATATTACCCCTTAACGAACATTTTTTTTATTTAAAGTTAATTTTGGTAATTTAATAATGTCCAATATCTTTCGTAGACAGTATCTTGTCGGTAATTTATGAAAGCGTCAACAAATGGAAAACAGTTTAATTTATTTTGTAAAGATATATACATTTCTTCTATACATTGAACCGTTTTAGATGACCAAATTAATGAATAAGACGAGTGCAAAGGGATGCAGAATTAATTTCACCAAAGAAACTAATTTCAACAAAAGGTTACGGTTCGTGTTTAGGTTAGGGTTAGGGTTAGGGATTATTGTTGAATTTAGTTCATTTGTTGAAATTAGTTCAGTAACCCGAATGGAAATCGTTCTATTTCTTGTTATTTAAAAGACAGCAGTTAAAAGAGTTTTAAAAGTAAATTTTAGGACTTTGTCTTTAGTCAAAAATGTCTCTCTGTCACTTTAACTAATTTAAAGTCTCATATTATCATGTTAGAAAAACTTTAAAGGATATCAAATTCGTATCGATAATTTATATCAATCAAAGTTTAAATTGATCATATACATTTATTATACGTAAATTAAGTCGACAAATGCAAAATTTGTTGGCATGATTACAATAAATTTAAATTGTACTAATTTGACAATGATTTAAATTTTGCTGCTCGGTTTTTTTGTTTGATTGCTGCATATCTTAGCTATTGAACAAATGAATAAAAATTATTGATAATTTGTTTTAATAATCAGTATTTTAAAAAATGGCAAATTCAGAAATTCGAACTATTATGAAGTACGAGTTCTGGCTTAGAACCACAGCATCAGAAACCATGCGAAACAGCAATAGTGTATTCGGATATAATGCTACTACGCAGCAGATAGTTTTTAAATTGGTTCAGGAAATTCGTAAAGGTAATTACGAACTCAATAATAAGTATCTGGGTCGCCCGGAACGCAGATAGACAATGACAAACTGAAGGTAACCATGAAGTCGGATCAATCACAAGTGACTCATAATTTATCACTAACGTTTGATGATATAAAGCAAACAATATTGAATTACTTAGCTCAAATTTTTAAAGTAAAAAGTTGGATAAGTAGATTCTTCATGAGTTGAATGAAAAGCAGAACAAAAGCGTTTGGATGTTTGCTTGATGATTTTTCTTGTTATATATGTGATCACTTTTTAAATCGAATCGCCACTTTTGATAAGAGGGGGATTCAGTATGATAATTGCTAACGTTCAGCAAGCTGGGTGGATAGAAATGAAGAACCGAAACACAATCCGAAGCACAGCAATCATCAAAAGAAGCTGATAGGGAGTTTTTTGTAATCGGTCGCAGATTAAATCTCTTATTACTTCATGAAACCCGGTTCTACGATCACACCAATTCGAAGAAACTCAAAGAAAAACAGCTATTTTTGATAAACAAGTCGACTCTCATCTTGCTCCATGACAATGCAAAATCACACACTGACCGTGACAAAACTACATGAACTTCTGCAAAATCATCCATACTCCCCAGACCTTTAAGTTTTAAAATAAATCGTCAAGTATGACATTTTTAAGAAATTAAGTCAGAATTTATTGATAATTTACCAATACAAATTTTTATGCCATTCATTAATATATGCATTCATATTATCTTTGTCATTTGCGCGGTAGCTTGTTAAAGCTATTTTGTTAAAGCTATTAAATATATTAATAACTTAATTTACATTCTTTCTAGTCATAAAAGTTATTTAGAGATTGCAAATAAGACATTTATCATTTAAATGAACGACTCAAGGCTCTTCAAGAAAGACAAATTGTATCTTTGAGTATAAAAGTTAAAGAAGATGTTTCCGTTAAATTCACTTGTAAAGTTGACAAAAGTATTCTTTCTTAAATAGAAACTTTTTCATTAAAATAAAATTTTAAAAAGTACTCTTTAATTTGAAAACAATTTACCCCTTCAAAATGATAATACTAACTTAATTATATTTTAATTAATATTCATTAAAATTTACTTTTCTGTACATAATGAGTTTCTTTTCTGCTTTCTCTTTTTCTCTCAAAACAAAATTTAGATATTCCACTTTATATAAAAGTTTATTTCAATCAATACCACAATTATTTCTAAGTGTTTGTTGTTAAAAGAGTAACATAAACAGCTTTCCTCGGTCTCCGTAACACGGAACTGTTATGAATACTCAGTAAATATAATATAACTACCCCAAAGGAAATGATTTTTTAATGGAGAGTAAAATGATTTGAAACAAAACGGAAAAAAATATGAATGCAATGTTTAATGAATTTCAATTAGTTTTTTTCCCACAAAAAATCTTTTATCTTTCGACTTAAAAATCGCTTTTTTATGTATTGATTTGTATTGTTTGTATTTTATTTGTTTATTTTTGTATTTTGAAATTTAGTCACATCTTTTATTAATACTTTTTTATAAAGATAAACACCAATAAAACAAAATAAATAATTAAAAATCGTGGTTTTGAATATATTTGGTAATAAGAAAGTTTTTTGATAAATTGTAAAACTTAAAGCAAGTTAAACAAAAAACGAAACGATATTTATTAAAATGAGCTCAGACATGGATGAGAAATCTCCAGAACTAATAAAAATAAGCACCATCATATTTCTTTATTAATATGTGGATCCTTTTCAAGAAGTTTGTGCGACGTGTGGTCATAAAAATCAGATTCTCAACCTGAACGAGATCAATTTTTGAGACAGGTCACCACAGCTAAAGCATAGAAACCAAAATTGGACATGGCATGATTTTTTCTGCAAAGATATCAGCTATGAGACGAATTCACACCATGGTGTTTAACCCTGACTTGAAGTTGTAGAGAATAAGAGCGCGAATCATTTCTTTTGTTATTTCTCTTTGTACAGACATTCTTGATGCGGAAAAGCTCTTCAAAAAAAGTGAAATTCCAAATAAAAATAGGTTATACAAAACCTTAAAGTACCAACTTTAATTTAAAAACTTTCGTCGAAAAATTTTAAAGAAATTAGCATTTATAAAAAGCGTAAGAACTTTCTTATCAACCCAATACTTTCGCTATTCACACTCATATGTTTATTTATATTTTTTATTAAGTTTCGTGGTTTAAGTATATTTAAGATTATACAAATTTTATTTTATTAAAAAAAATATATTTTATACTTTAGAAATATATCATTCTTCTATTGAAATTCTTTTATTGTTTTTCAAAAAATTTTACAACTGAAGAATTATAATGTTTTATTATTTTCAATATTCATGATATACAATTTTCAACTTATATGATATACAATTTAATAAAATAAACATTCAACTACAGACTTCAATTTAATAATGCTCATTGCTTTTAGCCTCGAATAAGAGATTTAATTAATATTTTAAAAAAATGGAAACTTAAATAACTACCGACAACATAAGTTTTGGCCGTGATGGGCTAAACAGAGCGTGTATAAACATAAACTGCGGCGTTTATGTATTTCATCTGGGTTGTTGGAAAATTATAAATTTTATCTCAGCTCAGCGGTGACCGGTCATGATATGATTGGTCCACTAATCGAATTGAAATTCACAGCAATACTAATAAAGATGTTTAGAAAATTAGATCTGATTATCGATATTATTGTGAAAAGGTTCGAAAGAAGGAATTGTGAAATATTTTATAAATTGCTAAATTGTATGAGATTTTTTGCCGCCATCACAATAGTGCAATCTAAACGACATAAATAGTTAAATCGGGCTTTACTCCTTTTGTATAAACACCTTTTATTGCTTACATTAAATATTGACAACCTTTTAACATTTCGAGTCTTGATTTCATCGAATTGAAATTAAATTTAAATCATTTTTTTATTTTAATCGACATTTGAAAATCATTTTTTAAACAATTAAAGCAGCAATCATAATTTTCGTATTTCCAAAAGCAAATTCCATTCTTAAGAATATATTTACAAATCATTTTATAATTTTTTCTGCAACAATTTTCGATCACGATATTTCTCTCCATTTGAAAACACACTCGAATTTATCAACTCAGAGATTCATTTAAACAAAGTCGCTCCATGAAAATAATTTATTTCACTTTAATTTTTCATTTCTTTCTTTAAAAATTAAAATTCATTTTTGGTTACAATTGTTTAAAACTTAATTATTTACTTTTCAAAAAATAATTTATACATTTAATCACTGAAAATCGATTATGATTAAAAATAAAAATCATGTTACAATTATATCAATAATTAATTCATTTTCATTATTAATTTTTCTTTTCAATTTTATTATCAATATTTCGAATGAAATTTTTTTATTATTTATACAACCTCGAATGACACGGAAATACAAAATCATCGAACAGACACGCTTGAATAATAACACCAATTTTCATTAATAATTATAATAGCTATGATTTCTCTTAAAATATTGTTTTTCAGTCATTACAATTGATAGTATAGTCCAATTATAAATTATCTATTCTTCCAGTTCTAAGCGATTTGTATTTACGTAATCTGTGATATCATTTGTCAGGTCAGTTAAGCTGTCTGTTACAGGTGCAATGTAAACATGTAAAACCTGTCTCCTGGACTAATAGTTGGCGACTAAACCGGCTCCCTCACTCAGAGCAACCTGGGTGAAGAGGGTGTGTGGACACTTAGCAGGATGAAAAACAAAACCTAGCCAAGGGCGGATGAGCTCCTTGGAGCCAACAGCCATCCATACCTGGAGAGGAAATAGGCACCAACAGGTTACTTACTACTGATTCACTCAAAAATATGCCAACCCAAGCCATAATGCATGTACATAATTGAGTGCATTAAAGGCCAATCGGCTACGGTACAAAAAAATTCATCCGGCTCTAAGCAATTTGTATCTACGTTTTCTGTGATATCATTTAACACTTATTCTGAGGGTCAGCCCAATAAAAAAGATCCGTCCGAGGGTGGATTAAACAACAGATATCCTTAAAAGTGTAAAAGGGGAGATTAGAAATTTTCTTCTAGTTGAAAGTACTTCCACGAAGAAGTAAATTCAAATTTCCAATAGGAATTTCTTTGGAACAGAAAGTTAATTTAATGGGTCGCAAATGATTGTCTCAATAATATTATATTTTTCAGAGCAAAAGCAATATAATGTTTGCAAGGCATCTTTATTAAGTCAGACGACTCTGTCATTGTCTTGCACGGCAGGAATAATTCCATAGTCTATCAAATTCAAACGATTATATAAATGTGTTTCAATAATTAATTGTCATTGATGATGAAAAAAAAGTTGCTAAAACACTTTATATTTCCACTGTTAATTGCAATATCGTGACGAAAAAAATCTGTTTTTATATATTGGAGCAAGGGAAATTTGTTTTAAAGATTCTGAATATTGTCAAAATGGGAGAAGATAAATATTCTTTCTCAATTCAAGTTATTTGATATTGTAAATGCTTTTTTTAATTGTCATTTGTTTCACAGGAAAAAAACTAATTTATTTTGTTTGTGAATTATAGTTTCCATTAATAAATTGATATTATTCAAACAAAAAAATAAAGGAAATAATTCATCTTTTTTTCTCTCATTTTTTTTAAAAAATTAAGTTTTCTTTTTTTGATTTTAATTTATTTTAATTCAATAATAATAAAAAAATTAATTTAATTAATGAAAAAATATTATTTGATTATTATTTTGTTTCAATAAATCAAATAAATTTGATAATAAATAATTTTAAACATCAATTTAATAAAAAAATATTATTAGTAATTCTATATTGGGGCTTTTTTAAAGTTTTTTTAGAAAATAATTTTGTAAATTTTTTAGTAGTAAATAATAAAAATTTATTTAATTAAAAATTTATTTATTAAATAATATAAATTTATTTATTTAAATCATTTTTATATAATTTTCTTGGATATAAGTCATTTTGATACGGAAATTCACGCTTTTTTATTTATTTATAGTTTGTAAATATAAATTTTTGAACACTAAATTTTGTTTTCGTAAATTCTCAACTTTCAAAAACTTTTTATAAATAACAAATACAAGTTAAATTTATAATTAAATGCCAGCCTTATTTTTGAAAGAAGGAAATATTTAGGAAGCGGTTTTGAGTCTTTGGGGTGACAAAATAATTTATAAATTATGGAATTAAAAAATTATAATTTCAACCCGTTAAGTTTAAGATGTTTTGACGCTAAAAGTCTATATCCATGTTAAGACAGCCATACAACTGAAAGTTTGTTTAGACTTGAAAAGCATTTAAATTATCTTATCATTGATGAATCGAATTATTTTGTGACGATTCTAAATACAATAATTTTGGTTTTAGAGGAAATCAATCTTTTATTTGGCTTAGTATGTAGAAAACAATCACTTCGTAAGAGACATGACATAAAAATGTAGATAAGCTTACTTCAGTAGAGACATGTTTTGTTTTCTTACCTGCGTTTAAACTAATATTCAAAATAAAGCAGTATCAGCATATAAAATTTGTAGAAGAATATTTAAAATCTATCGATTCGCTTAACAAAATAAAAGGTTTTGGCGTAGAATATATTTTCAGAAAGCTAACACCTTTATTTTTTGAGGTCTCTAAGAGGGTTAGGTCTTTGATTTGTCAAAGTGGACCTGCAATGTACTTAGAATTCTTTATTTAAATACATGAGAACATTTAGGCATTTAACGATACCAAAGGAATTTAAGTGATCTGAAATAGAACATAAGTTCCATTAAATTTTGGAGATACTTCTAAAATTAATTTGATATCTGCCATGTGCCCGGATAGCTTGTAGAATGTGAAACAATTCGAAATAATCAAAAACAATTGAAAATCAACAAACAATATTTATTAAGCTCTCAATTTTAAATAAACGCGTGATTTCCCAAATTAGCTGAATATTAAAACAAAAAATAAATTATTCGATTTTCAACAATTTTCAACAACCACAATTTGTTGATATTATTTCTTAATAACGAAAATTTTTAATTTTTACTAAATTGATTTTTAGTAAAATAATTAGCGAATAAGCGTTAGAAGTCGTCATTTATCAAATAAATTAGTATTTTATTAGTATTTTTATAAAAGGTTTCCTGAAATTTCGTGTGGGAATCATCAAAATCGTCTTCCGAGCGTCTTTTTGCAAAGGCACTGCACCGACAGAATTGTATTGATTCGGGCTATCCAGATTGACCACGTCCTGAAATGCATTTTCTCCGATTCGTCCGCAATTCCATGTTGAAAAGCGTGACCGACAAACAAACAAACACATTTTTAGACAAATATTATATATATTATGTGTCACAATCTTTTTTTAAAGAAGGAAATAATGTTTCATGAAATAATTGTGAACAAATATAATTAAAACGATTTAATTTATCATTTTTAATTTAATTTTTTAATATTTAATTTTTCATTTTATTTTAAAACTAAAAAATGAGTAACAGAATATATAAAAAAGGAACTTTATCAGCATTATATTCTTAGTATTGTGAGGAATAATTCTGAATATTGTATGTTTTGTTTTGTAAATATTTGTTCCTTTTAGAATGGGGTCCCTCCGACTCACTGATGGCTGATTTATATTTTGTATTTTTGAAATTTTGTATTGGTAAATACTATTTAAAAAATTTAATTTTAAAGTAAGAAAACAATATTTATTGAAATTTTAATATTTTATAAAGTTGTTGTTATGGATTTTAAAGAGAAAACTGTATTGCTCTGTCATCCTTATTTCTATACAAAATTTGTAAGACTTATATAAAGACATATAATCTAAATATTTTGAATATTCCAATTTGTTTTTATATTCATAAAATCTATTTTTTTAAATATAAAAAATATCATTTTAACTGAAGCTCTTGAAATACAAATCCATGTGTACAGTAAAATTAATGTTTCAATTCTGTCAAATACAGACGCATTTTAAAATATTGTATTTTTTATTTTTTTGTCTTCATTTATTGCATATTATACAGAGCCAAAATTAAATTTTGTCAATCACTTTATTTTTTTTGGAAAAAACTACAATTAATGGACAATTTTGTATGATTTTTACCAATGTTTTATAATTCAATTTGAGTATGCCGAAAACTAAAGTTCCTCGAAATTAAAAAAGAAAATAATTTTTCGTCTTTCATGTCTTTGGCAGGGACATATTTGATGTTTATATTTTGTATAAAATGTTAAGTCAATACGAGAATAACAATAAGAGAATTTTAAAAGAATAATGGTTTATTTATAAATATATTTTGAATCTATTAGCAATAAGGGAATAAAACCACATTAAGTGCTACTGTTTTGTATCTTCTAATTGACAAAATAGTGTCAAAATACAAAATTTGGGATTTTTATATTACGAGGGTGGGTCAATAAGTCCGTGACTTTTTGAATTTCTGACCTCGTTACTGAAAAGCAACACTGCTCCTGTCAACAGGCATGAGTCAGTTGACTCCTCTCAAAAATTTTA
>MQRK01231816.1:39762-62098 GCA_001938485.1 Girardia tigrina
ATTTATTAATGTAATTAATAATATTAAAAATCATTCAATAAAAATAAGAATATTAGGCCTCCAGAAAGTTATAACGGAATTTTAAAAATTATACATTTAGGAAAAAAATTTTGCCGAAACTTTGAAAAAAAGTACAATTGTTATTTAAGTAATTTTAATAATTTTGGTTACTTTTTTCCTCTAATAATAGTTTGCTTTGGCGGAAAGTTTTTCTTTTTCCCTTTTTCGTTTTTAATCAGCAAATCTTGTTTCGTTTCATCTAATTCCTAAATGAAATTCGAATATTCGACATCAATTCCAGATTCCGACCAATATCATCAGTAATGGGACTGGAATTATTGATACATTTCATGAATAAAATGAATTTGTAGGGAGCTAAGTCTGCCTAATGGGGACGCTAATCTAGTGTCGTGATATGTTTAAATGTTATCAGGGGTCAGAAACATAGGAAAAATTTAGCGCAACCTTTTCTCAGATCTAAAGGTTTGGCTATAATTATGAACACAAATGATTCTTCAAAATTTATTTAATCGACATTTATTTTTATTGGGAAATAACAATTAGAAAGCACCGATGACTGTAGATGTTTTCCTTAACAATGGAAGTCGATGGACGTTCTAACCCTGTATCATCCACGCCATCTTCCTGACCTTCACTGAAATGCTTGATCTTTTGAGTTTTTGTTAAAATTAATGATTAATAAAATATGGGACCCAAAAACCACCACAATAATAAGACTGTAATAATATGTAATAATTTAGAAAGTTTTTTCATGATCATCTTAGTTTTGTTATTATATAATTTAATGTTTTCTTTTTTCTTAGGTATCGTTTAAATATAACTTTCTACGATCAAAAAACGGAACTTGATCAAAATAATTACGTAGAAAATGTCGAATGGCGATTACAGAAAACCGAGGCAAAATACACAATCTTCCGTTATCCCTGCTGCAATGAACCCTATCCAGATATTAGTTTTCATATACTTGTTGAAAGAAATTCTGCTTTCTATAATTATATTCTTATACTTCCTTGTTTTCTTTTATCTTCATTAACTCTCGTTTTATTTTGGCTTCCTGCTGAAAGTCCAGCTAAAATGGTGCTAGGTGAGTGGTTAATTGAATTAATTTTATTTTATATATTGTTTGATAACAACTATAAATATAACTAATATTAAACATTTAATGAATTTTCTGTTTCTAATATGAAGGTGAGTAACAAGAGTAATTTTCGGTCACAAGAAAAAAGAATATATATATAAATATATATATATATATATATATATATATATATATATTATAACCAACTCTAATAGAATTTCAAAATTTTGATTAAAAATATTTTAAAAAAAACCCAATATAAAATCAAAAAAAATCTGTTAGCCAAGCAGAGTTCCGCCTGCATAAAGCATGGATTTACAAAAAATATTTTCTTGATTTACTAGTTATACTTTAAATCGGTTTACTACTTTATTTATTTTTCAATTTATTATTGGAGTAATATAAAGTAATTATAATTTATAAGTAGATCTTTATCACTTAATATTGTTCTGGAACTCAGATGAGACCGTTTCTTCTCAATTCTGAGACCTTAAAAATTTTTATTTGTTCCAATTTTCAAATTATCATTTATTGTCATCGAAAATGAGTAAATTTACAAAGTTTGGAGAAAATCGATTTTGTAAAAAGCCTTGGAAAATAGGTTTCTAAATTCCATGAATAATTATATATATAGAAGGTAAATATCAAAATTGGAAAAAAACCATCATTTTTTCAAATATTTATGAGGTGCCTGCCGCCAAACCGAATGGCTGCAACCAGCACTTCTTAATTGTTCCCTGGTAAAATCGGCGTGTCGTTTCAACGACGGCTGTGTACCGATCGGGCCCAGTGATCACCGGTCGAAACGTCGACAAGTATCGGTCCCGCAACCGATTTGTTGTGGTTCGCCACTGGATTGCACATGACAGCACCGGACTCGGTTCGACCGCTTCAAGTTGTCGTTGGGCGGTACAATCTCGTACGTCCGGCATGATGTTGTTGTTTGTTATTTTTTATTAATTAAAAAAGCCGACATTTATTATAAGACAAATTCACTTGCAAAATTTAAAATTGTATTTTTTAAAAAAAGTGTTGTCACACATATTATTTAAACAACTGTTTATTAAATAAATTTTTTCGGTCGTTTGACCGTAACACCACAATTTATTTTTCAAAAAATATTTTGGCAGCGTTAATTGAAAATTTCAAATTAGAGTCATTTATATAGCGACAGACGAATACGCAACACCCTAAATAGAGTCGATTATAATAAATAGTTTAAAATTTTGTGTTAACAATGGATAATTGTAATGAGGGGATCATCATAGAAGCACTTGTAATTAAACATTTCAAACCATGCTTAAATGTTTAAAATGATTCATCTAATCATATTAAAATATTCTATTTTTTTCAATTTCTTTTTAATTTCAATAATTGGAAATTAACAAAAGCCTAAAAACTGAGTTAGTTGAGTATAATTCTGTCGCTATATGAATGACTTTAATTTGAAATTTACAATTAGTCAACTAACGAATCATGAAGTGGCAAAACATGTAATAAATTATATTTTTTCATTTCAACGACACTTTTGCGGTCTTTTAGATCAGTGATGTCAAATCTTTTTGTTGTGCGGGTCACTTTATACAACATAAATGCAACGGCGGGCCACAATGGAAATGTCAAGTACATTATCAAACACAGAAAAAGCTGTTTAACTAAGTATAAAAGAAAACATTTATTCTAAAAGAAACCATGCTACAGTACTATAATAACACTAGCTGTTTATGCTTTTAGTGAAAATTTAGTCACTGTTATGTAAAATCATACTGTTTTTGGTTCTATTTAGATTTGTGAGACTTCTGACGTGGGCCACACGATTTGCCTCTGAGGGACGCAAGTGGCCCGCGGGCCGCCACTTTGACACCTCTGTTTTAGATAGAGAAGAATTCGCTATGATAAAATTAAAATTTTTTTTCATAAAAGTAAAAAGTTGAGTTATAATTTTTGATATATAGAACATAAATCGTTTTCCAATAATTTTTGAAAGATAATTGTACATTTAACTAATCAACAGCTCTACGCGTAACTACCCGAAAAACATTTGTCTCTAACGATCTGAACTAGTATTTTCGCGTCATGTTTTAAATTTGTTTTCTGCTTAACATGACATTTACCGTTCTACATGCACAAAAAGTTAGGCTACATACACGTATAATACTTTTAAACAGATCCACTCAAATAAAACTTCAGGGACAGAAAATCTCAAAAAGGTTTTGCTCACTGAAAGGGTTAAGAGTTTTATAAATAGATCAGGAGAGTGTTCTCAAATTGTACTAAAGTTCGAAACCTTGTTTTATATATCAACTAATGTTTATTGGTGGACTTATATTTCAGAAACTAAAGAAAAAAAATTATTTTTAATGGATTTTGTCGGCAAAACTTTGAAACAAATGTAAAAATTGACGATAGGAAAAACATTACTTTTCGAATTGTTCTAAAAAATAATAAAGAATCATATAAAACATCCGATTAAAATCAAAAACTACAATAACGAAAACTACAATAACGAAGACGAACAATTGAGGATCGTCTTTGAGGAAAAGGATCAGGGATCAAAAAATATTCAGTTTTCGATTTCCTTGTCGAGACGTTACAAACGTTATAATTTGAAATCAGTAAAAAAATCCGTTATCTTTTGGAGATCAAAGTGTAACTATCGATGGACTTAATTTTTTGAATCATTTATTTTGTCTGTTAATCTCTATTTAATGTTTACTTTTTTAAAATATTTCAAAATATATAGTGTTAATTTTATTTCTTATTTTTGGTCTTATTCACTATCTTGTATTCTAATGTAAATTTATCGTATCATGTCTTTTTAAAAATTTTTTACACTATCTCGTGTATTACGAGGTGCATTCAATAAGTACCCTATCTGACAAAGAAAATGAATTCCAAAAAAAACCATTTTTATAATATAACAAGCTTAACTTATCTAGGCATCATTTTTCAAAATAAAGTCCATTTAGCTCCACACATTTTTGACAACGAATAATCAACTCAGAAAATACCTTTTTGAAATTTTCGGGGAGGCATGCGCAAAAAAATCATCCGTGGCAACCTTCAAATCGTCTGTGGATACAAACCAGATGTATCTGAAATGCTTTTATATGTATTTAAAACAGCAAAAAATTGCTTGGTATCAAATCTGAGCTGTACGGGGGTGATCCACAAGCACTAGTCAAGTACCTTCAATTGTGGCCCTCATAAAACCCACTGTGTGTATGTCGCATTGTCGTCAAGAAATTATAGTGGTATGTTCTTCTCCTTCCGCTTTTTCTTTCTGGCAGTTGCCATGAGTTGGCTGTCATAGGTAATGTTGAAGGCGATGCCTTTATCCTCGAAATTTATGAGAATAACAATTTTGTGATCATCCGAAAATTAAAAGCATCATCACCCATCCATCACTTGTCCCCGCTCGGGTTTTCTAGGATGGCTTTTCTCAAGGCAGTTTCCACTCTGCTGACTCACGCATTGTTTCCAACAAAAAACATACTCCGTAATTAAATTTTCCAGAAAAACTAACCATGTTGGCCCCACAGGTTCAAGTTGTTCTGACTGCACTATAAGGTGAAGAATTTTCTAAAAGCCTGGGATTTTAATTGTCATGAACATTACCAACACTGATATTAAGCTTCGTTAACAGCATTTTCATGGTAATTCGACTTTCATTTAGGACCATCTTCTCCAAATTTAGATCAACTGTGTCACAAATTTCTTTCGACTGACCTGATTTTCTTGATGAAAAACAATGGTATGACCACCTTTAAACTCACTGACTCAATATTTAACATTTGTTAGAGATGGGGAGTCATGTATGAAAGTTGAGTGCACAAGATCCTAGATTTCTTTGCAAGTTTTATTCTGCAACACAAAGAACTTTATAACGGAATCATCTTCAGGAAATAAATGAAAATATTCATAAAATTAAATCTTAAAAAAATGGTTCAAATCCATCAAAAGTAAAAAATAATTTAAATCGAGGTCAAAACAAGCGGGGTCTAAACAACCCGTACCCCCATGTTCGATGTCTGAAATAATCGCATTGACGAAATTTCAAGAAGTCGCAATAAAAATTTTAATGCTTTTGATAAAATAAAATAATTGCTGAAATTAAAACATATTTTAATTTATTTAATAACACAAAAAATTAAATTTGCCCATACATTTTTTGCCTTAGGTAACATATATTACTGCTAACACCATTGCAACCATGTTACTTTGATTCTCTTACTTTAAGTCTTTTTAAAGTAGGTAACGTTACACCTATTACTTTGGTGTTGGTAAAAGAATGGTGTATGGAATGGATAATGAAACATTCCTTCATTTTTTGGGTACAAAAACTCTTCAAATTGTTCCAAAACTCTTATCAATAAAAATAAAAAATGGAAACGTTTCTATTCATAGATTATATATTATTATATATTTTTCTATCATTTGCGAACCGAACACGGCATTCCTTTTGTCGTCCACTTAATTCATCCGCTCGTTAAGATCTTGAATATCAGGACACTTAATTTAATTTCCCGTAACTAAATTTCTATTGTAATTATGTTAAGCTACTCTGTCTTTAATTTATCCCAGATTATTTCCCGAAAAGAATATACAAATCTCTCTGGTTCTTATCTACAGAATTCTCCCTAAAAGTAATTTATGAGTTGTATTTTTGTTCATCATATTCTTTGCTGGAAATCGACAAAAATGTTATTGATCGAAAAGCTTATTAAAGTTTAATTGAAATATTTAATTAAAAAAATAATTGTTTTATTTGTTTTATTTTTTGTTTAAATTGATGAGTTTACAAGTTCAATTTCTTCGTTTTTCTTTTGACGACAACGTAAAAAATATTTTTTTTTTACAAAATTTATTTGGGTTTTGAGTTATTTGTATCATAAAATATCTTTTTTGGGTTTTTTTGTTTAAATTGTAAATTAAAGTATTAATTATTTTTTTCGGAAACCTTTTTGATCAGAAGTATCCGGAAATTAATGATTGATTCTTGATTTTGGGGAAATGAAAATTTAATTAAAAACAACCATATTTTACAGTTAGAAGAATAAATCAAATTTTAAAAGATTGTTTATAAATTTATCAAAAAAAAGAAACTCGTGTTTTAACCGATGATAAATATCATTAATTCTAAACAAAAAATGGGAATAAAATAAACAATATATAAATAAATATAACCTTAATTTAGTTTTCATTAACTAATTAATTATTTATTAAAGTAATTAAAAAATAAATATTAAAATATTGATTTATTAATATTTTATATATTAATATTATTTTGTATTATATATAAAAAATAGTTTTATAATTATAATATATAAATTATAAATTTGATTATTTTTTTTCTTTTTACAAATCAAAGAAAAAAAACGTTAAATAATTTTGATTTGTACGAAATAAATTAAATAAGACAATTTTAAAAACTCAATTTATTGTTCTTTCTTTTGCTTTTATTTTATATTTAATTTTTGTTTTTATATTAAAAGTTTATTTTAATATCTAGAAATCAGTTTAAATAGACTAAATTAATATTATGGTACAGAAAAAACATTATTTAATGTTTATTTTTTTTTTTTACTCTACTATTAAAACAATTAGAAATTATTCAATTGCTTGAAAGGTTGGAAGTCAATAAATGGAAGAATGGAAGTTGATATTAAGAGATTGAAATTTAGGTAGAAGAATGTGAAAAAAAAGAAAAGTTTGGTAATTATTAAAACATAAACAAAATATAAATCTACAGGAAAAATTTAAATTATAAATACATGAACGTGTTTAATGAAGCAAATCAAACATGTTGGAAGCAGTAAAACTAGCTAGACAAATGAGGTAGATGTTGTTGTTACACAAAGTTTTTAAGGTTCATTGTAGTCCTAGAAAGTTGTGAGAACATCCCTTCCTTCCAGACCTCCTCTCATACAATTTTAAATCAAACGGTTTTCACTTTGATTTTGACATATAGATGGAAAAGAATGTTTTATGGTGAAATTAATCTTGGGAAAATTTTCAACAGAAATATAGATATGTTCCTGATGCAAATTAAGATAATTGCCACATATTTTTAATGGTAAACTCGAGAGTCCAAGTTTCTGAAGAATGGAATGTACACTTCGCATAATGGAAATTTACTTTTGGAATTAGTAAATCAAAAGTATTTTTTAGACTAAACATAAGTCGGGCACTCTCTGCATTCCGATAATATGACCTGGAACAGTTCTTATCTCACGATATCCGAGATCTGCAATATGACCTCATCGTCGTTGATCTCGATAATCCTAGCTCAGGATTCCACTTCAGTCGGGTGTGGACAATACGCCATTGAGATGCTTACCACCGGATCAAGTTGTGACGACCAGCATCTCTTTAATGTGCAAGAATTCGGTTCCTGGAAAGATCGGCGTGTCGTTTCAAGGGCGGCTGTGTACCGATCGGATCCTGTGATTACCGGTCGACACGACGTTGGATGACGGTCCCGCTACTGACTCATGGTTGTTTGCAGCCGAGCCGCACGTAACAACACCAGACTCGGTCTAACCGGTTCGTTATGTCGTGGAGTATTTTCTGTCGGTCCGATTGGTGTGGCCATGTCAACCTGCTAAACACGTCAGATTGGGAGTGATGGTACCTGGTTCGGTCCGAGGAAATTGATCAATTTCATAGAATCCATATACCTAGCGGAACGCAGTCAAATCAACAAAACCATTTATTTTTCAGTCAAAATTTTTTTTCAAATTGTTCCACCAATTTATTTTTGTCATTAATTTAATCAAACAAAAGTCAGTTTTGAAAGTTTTTTTCATTTTTTTCTAATTTTTTTATTCTGTTTTCCTGAGCACCACAGCCATAAATTTATTTTCGGTGAACTGGTGCAGTAAACTGCTCTTGTCGATCTCCATATCGCCGATAATGACGTATTTTAAGATATATAAATAATTATAACTCTGATTTTCCATAATCGATTTCGATTGTGTGAGAAAGACCGGTCGAATTCGGAAAAAACAATTGTTTAGAAACAGAAGGGAATCAATTCGTCAATTGGTATTCTTAAATATTCTTTATAAAGGTAAATTCATTTTTTAAGAAAATTAATCCCTCTCAATACAATGTTTATTTTTATAAATAATTATAAATAATAACACTGTGAACACGATTTTCTTTTCAGTAATCAATGTAATATTATAGCCCAAAATATTTTTTTAATTTATTTTGATTAGATTAAATTAAAAAAAGATTATTGAAAAATAATTACGACGACATATTACTAGGAAAAAAATATTTTGGGCTATAATATTACATGGTTTACTGAAATACAAAAAATCTTTTTAAAAGGGTTAAGTAAAACACAAATTTTCCTTTATTCAATTCTTAATTATTTAAATACACTAATTTTATAAAATAGTTTTTATTATAAAATCTACAAAACAAAACACACACACACACCACAAATAATCATATAATAAATATATTAATTTTTATAATGCAAATAATAAAATAGCGCAAGAAGCCCAGGGAAGAGACCATAGGGGTCGCAACGCCACCACTTTTGATGCTAAATTTATCATTGTTTTTTTTATTCCGTCATTAACAACTGAAAATTTATATTTTACTTCTAAAGGATGGGCGACTTGTTAGGGATCGATGACTAATTTTTATAAGTTAAATACCATTTATTTTTATTATTTTGTAATTTTATATATTATTTATTTATTATTTTATAACAAATACAAATATTTTTTATTGGTTTCTTTTCTCACAGTAATAATTTCCTGATTGATAATGACTGAATAATTCAATGAAACCATTTTAATACTTTTGAAAGTATTTATTGAAATAATTTATTTTATTACAGGAATGAATATATTCATTGCATTTTTCCTTCTCGTGGTTCTGCTTGAGAAATCTATTCCCTCGGCATCAAGTTCGTTTCCGTTAATAGGTAAGACCGAGCAAGTCTATTTTGACATAGTAATTGAGTTGACTGTCAATGTCAATTAAGACGCTTCAGCTATGCCTCTCAAATGTTCAGAATTTTCTGTTTGAACAGCATTTTCTTCTTTTATGTTAAATTCCTTTTAAAGAATCGCTGTTATGTCATTTTGTATTCTTTTTATTAAAAAGAAATTTCATTCACTTTGACTGATCTTCAAAGCTCATTTGATTTGACAAGGTGTTTTATGGATTCTTATTTTGTCTTTCAGTAAATCATAAAAAAACTTGTTTAATTTTTTTCCTGTTAAATAATAATTATTACATTTGCGTTTTGATTTACACATTTTGTTTCTTTTTTTCGTTTTTTATGTGATTTTTAAACGTGGAAAATTCTTGAGAGGTATGTTGAAACGTTGAATTTTTATATTTTAATTAATTGTTTGCTTAAATTGATACTTATACTTCAGTTGTAATGATGTTCACTATAGAATAAAAATAGCACTTTATATTGTCAACAAATTTGTTATTAAATCAGGCAATTTATTCCGACTGTAAAACCGTAATCGTTTGTTCATAAAGACATTATGGAGACCGGACAATTCGACACGTATTTTTTTAACTAGACAAATTTTTTAAATTCGAAACATTTTTTTAATTCAATATATAAAAGAAATGAGATATTTTCCTTCTAACTTGACATTTTTAAGAACTAGACTTTTACGAGTGGTGTCCCAAAAGTTCACGGACTGATAAGTAACAACAAATTCAAAAAGTTTATTCCAGTTAACAAAATTGATCAATACTCATCAGAATCGCTATCGAACTTTTCAATATAATCACCATTCAGTTTCACACACTTTCACATCTGTCACCAAGAATGACTTTGTCGATAACTTTCAAATTTTCTTGACATCCGGACGTTGTTGCTCGCCCACTACGTTCATCATCTTCCAATGATTGACATCCTGCCTGGAATCTTAAAGACAGCCGTTCTTCCCATAGCGGCAACACCAAAGACGCGGTGTAAACGGTGCACAATATCTGCAGTGGGGGTGTCTTCCTTTCAGAGGAAATAGATGATTGTTCATTGAGATTTCACTGCCTCTTCCATACTAACTACAAGAGAGAAAAATGACAAATTAATACATTCGTATGTTACACACATGCCGAAGGGCAGCCAATGAGAGTTCACCTCAATTACAATTGGTTGGTTCCCGTCTCATGTCATCGTACACACACCGTGCGTTACAGTCACGCACACACGTGACCATGCCATATTCTCTCAGTCTGGGAACTTTTGGGACACCCCTCGTATTTTAACTTTAGATTTTAATTAATATGTATATATGTATAAAGAAAAAATAAAAATTAAAAGTGAATTTTTAACATTTTATCTATTCCAAATTAGCTAGTGTACGCATGTATTTCAGTTTATCATTATCCGATGCAGTTACATTGTTGTCTGACACAGCCATCGCAACAGCCCCATGCAGTGATACAAATATTTTCTTTCTAACCTCTGAACGAAGTGACTGAGCATTTGCCAAAGTCAGTCTGTGACTAGCTATATATCTTTCCAGTCCATCAAGCTACGTCCAAACACTGGGGTGGCTGCAGTAAAATAGGGTATTTAGAGCAATGTGAAAACCTTCACAACAATGTGCAGTTTTTGGAGTTTGTTCACGGGCAAAATCAAAATGGTTTCAGCATGTTTGTAGTGCCCTATTACTTTTGTATTCATAATGCATATAATATATATAAATTGTATATGTAAATAATATAAAATAAAAGGATTGATTGATTTTTAAAAAACAATGACAATATTTATTATTGCCATCAATAATATTGATGCGATGTTCAAGTTGGATTTATTTATCGCTTAGTATCTAAGAATACTGAGACAAAAAAAACATTATCCTGAAAATAGAAACTCAGTCAATCAATTAATTCTTCATCAAATTCTTGTATCATAAAATCCAACATTCCAAATTCAGATCATATAATTACCTTACAATTTGTCAAATCTCTAATAACAAAAGAAGAAAATCAATCCAAAATTAATTATTTTTGCCAATCAAGTTGAAGTTACAACGAAATTTGTATAAAAAATCCCTCCAAAAATTACAGAAAAACTTGTCGTTAGATATTTTATTTAACTTTGGTACTTCCTAATGATATTTTCAGTGTTGGTGATTATTGTTAGTGTGCATGCTTTCTTCCTTTTTATTCCTTCCATTTGTAATTAATTTTTAATATATTCTCTATAAAAATTGGAGTTTAGTTCAGATATATTTACACCTTGTATACTATTTAATTCTATTGTTAAAGGAGTTCATTGAACTTTCTTTTGTTCAGTTAGCTTCTTTACAATGTCATTGGAAACCGAGGAGCTCTATCAATATATATAAATTTAAATCTAAAGTCAAAATAAAAATCTAGTTACTTAAAATGTCTTGTTAAAATGAAAATATCTCATTTCATTTATGTGTCGAATTAAAAAATATGTATCGATTTGTCTTGTGTCGAATAGTACGTGTGTGGAATCGTTTTGTGTCGAATTGTCTGGTTTTGAATTGTCGTGGAACCAGAAATTATGAATATTTAATGTGCTTATATAGTCAAGCAGAGAGTGTTACCAATGAATATTTGTCATATAAACACACTCAATAAGCTTGTCGAGAGACCTACTTGCATATTAATCTTAGGATCTAAAGATATCATATATAGTGTTTCATATGATTATTAAATTGACAACACAGAATTTTAATATTATTTGTGTTAATATTTTCATTCAGTTAATATTTATTATATAATGTAATAAATGTGATTTTTAAAATTGATAATCAATTGTTAATTTTATCATTTTATGTTTTCCTTATTTATAATAATTTTTTTGGAACTAAATATTTTTAACAAATAATAAGAAAAGTAAATCATAAAAATCTTAACATAAAATATTTATTCAAAAATCAATAAAAACAATTTCAAATATATTTAAAATTTAAATATTTGTAAATATAAGTTCAATAAATTATTATTATGATAATGAAAATTTTGTAAAAATTTATGGAAAATTCATTTTTAATTTTATACTTTTATTGTTAATTTTTGATAATTGGTTTCAGAGAAAGCAATAAATAATATATTGTTGGGAATATTATTGAAATAGAATTGATTCTTTAAAGACAATCATCTTTTTATATATATTTAGAATGGGATCTTAAAAAGGAAATAGAATATTCAAATTATGAAAAATATATTAAATAGATGAGCTCTTATTCTTTATTGTATTCAGAAAGGCGATTTAAGAAATTAGAAAATATGGACTTTTATTATTATTATCATTATTACTATTATATAATTATTCAGATAATAAAAAATAGAGGCAAATTATATTTGTAAAGAAAAACAAGCCATTTGTAAAAGATGATTATTAGTAATATTATTATTATATTATTATAAAGATTATTACACAAAATCTATAAAAAAATAGCAAAATATTTATACAATTATAAATTTATTAATTAATAAAACTTTCCCATTTTAAGAAATGCATATAAAATATTTTAAGTGTTTATTTTGCAAAAATATATTTTTGATTCTATGTTTATATTTTGGAGTAAAAATTATTTGATTAAATCTTTTTACATTTTTATTTTACTTTTTTATTTATCAGACATTTAAAAATGTTTTTTTCTGAATTCATAATTTAAAACATAAAATTTATTACAGAATTTTAAAATTAAAAAAAAATTAATTATCAGTCATTATTTTTTATTTGAAAATAACCTTTTGTTGAAGAGATTTTAGGTCATTGTATAAAGGTCGAAGATCAATACAAACTGATTTTCATTTTCAATATTTAAATTTTTGAAGTCACAAAAAACCTTTTATATGTTGAAAGTATCATTATTTTTTATCCAAAAAGAAAAGTCAAATTCTATCATGACTTCTGATTTTGGTATCATTTGTTTAAATTTTATTTTTAAATATTAAATGTATTAAATTTACAAAATATTTGCCTTCAATGACAGACAAAAGTCTTGATAACTAAATAGAAAACAAATACAAAACGATATTAATGACAAGTGTTTCTCAAGATTATTTCAATTATTTATTACAAAGAAGTATAACATTGTAAGGATTCTAATATGCTTAGTAGACAACCCTCTTGAAGAGCATCACCAAGGGGTATTTTATGCATCATTATACCATTAAACGGCATTCGTTTTTATTGTGTCACTTTAGATAGTTGAAATTATATTGAATAAAGAATACTTTAATATATTCTTAATATCGAGTAGAAGATTCTTAATTTAACAAACGGTTGGTAGGGTTTATAAGTACATTTTAGAAGTGATGCACCAATACAATGATCACATTTTCAGTTTTAAGAGAAGTTCATTATTGTTGATTTATCTAACTTATATTGTTTCTTGAGTTAAAAAAATTATTTTTTTGTTAAAAGTCGACGAAATTTTTTTGAAAAAATAAAATCAAATTTTTGTCGACATTTAATCGATTGATCGCCAATAGTAAATTGTGATATTAATAATTAATTCCAAATATTGAAATTTGTTTAACTGCATCAATTGAACCAATTTGATGTTGAGGCCAATTTGAGGCAATCAATTCGATAGTGTGAAATCGCATCAAAACAGAATTAATTGAATTAAAAAACTCAGTGAAATTGTTGATTGGTATTTTGTGAAATTATTTTCCCGATAAAAGAAATCCGTTTTTGTTTAAAAATCGATCAAGATAATTTATATTGTACGCATCTCATTTGATAATTGCGATCGATCGATAGTGAAAATAATTTAATTGTTCCAATTAACCGAATCGATAAACATTTTGTGTCAAAAATTTTCCCAAAATTTTAATTGATAGAAAATTAATTAATCGATATAAAAATACGAAAATTTCTCTCAGTGAAATCGTATTCGACCTCTAATTCAAATTTAAAGTCCAATCGATATTGCGTCGAGAGCGATCGGATTTTTTTCTATGTTTTTCTTGTTCAAATATGAAATTTTGTCGAGCAAAAAGGTTATTTTTATACTTTTTTTTCTGATTAGTTTTTAAAACTTTAAATAATATGAGTACATTTATTTCATTAAATGGTTTCCTTTCCTCATGAAAAACGATTTTGAATTCCAATAAACCGAAATGGTTAATTATCGGCAATGAATCGTCCGATATGGACAGTATTGTTTCCAGATTAGTTTATGGATTTTACAGGCATTTGCAATGTAACTATTCGTATAATGTAATTTCGATTAGCTCTAATTCCAAGCAAAACGGGATGTTAAGACGCGATGTCCTCGAATGGTTGCAACGAAAGTTTAATATCGATGTCGCCAAAGATTTGGTTTATTTGGATGGAATAGAGATGTGTTTCGATGATTGTCGATTTTGAGAAAATGTGTGAGTCACATTTGACTACCATCGAGCAAGGATTGAGCGGATCACGTGTCATGTGCTAGAGATCATTGATCATCGCGAGATCACATGCAGATTTCTTCCGGGTCAGCTCGAGACAGTGAGCATTCAGACAGTCAGTTCTTGTTCTACGCTCGTTGCCCAGTGTGTATTGACTGATAGATCACTGCCACAACTGGAGACTCTACTGATACTTCTTTACGGAGCGATTCTCCTTGATACGGATTGTTTGTGTCTTAGCAATAATTGAACCACGAAAATGGACATCGGAGTGTCGAGTGAAATCGATCAATTGCTTTCCATGAGCAAAGATCAGCGATTCGAAGTTGATCATCAAGAAGACAATTTTCCTGTAACCAGTGAGAAAGTAATTGTTCATTCCTCTCGACTCTATCACCCCCCCGACTACATGGTGCTGCAGCCGCGCTGCGCACACTCTTGTATCATATATAATATTAGAAAGAACAAAACTTTTAAAATGAGATTCACCCAAAAAACGAAAACTATAAAATAACAAAATTTCAAAATGTAATGTGAGGAATATTTTAAATTGTTTGAATGTATAAATGTATGGATGATATATGTTGATTTGAGTATGTTGAATTTAGAATGGTGATTCTCTCACCCAGATGGAAATTGGTATTTTTTTATTAAATCTAAAGTGATTGACTATTCGAACATAATTAAAATAATCATTTTATAAGTTCATATCTTTAATTTCAGAATTAAAATTAAGTTTAATAATTTTTAGTAAAATTTAAATTAAATGCATTTTTAATAATTTGATGTCATTTTTATTATTTTGGGATTTATTGAAAAATGGTAAAAATTAATATTTTTGATTAATATTTTTTAGAGGTTAAATATTTTAAAAAATAACTTAGAAAAATTGTTCGAATTATCATGATTAAAAACAGAAATAAGAAAACCAATTAGAATGATGTCAAACGATGAAAGACCTTCTGAGAGTTTAATGACTCTAAATGTAATTGCAATAAGGATTCAAACGAGACTTGTCTAAATGTTCTTAATATGAAACATTATTACAATACAGTTACAAAATATATATAGTTTTGGATTTATTTATTTTCTAGAAAAACATCCCGATAGTTACGAATCAACTTGTAAATTATTATTATTATTTTAGATAAAAAGATAAATTCGATTTCTTGAACAAAAAATATTCATTCATCGATGATATAAATAAATATTTTCTAGTACTTTTTTAATAACCTTTTTTCAAATAATCCTTTCAGAATCTTTAAAAATTTCTGAAAAGGTTTTTTAATCTTATTGGACTTGAAATAGGATCGGAAATGACCATAGATTATGAAATTCTGCAATAACTCGTAGACTAAAGTTTAAATTTATGCAAAATTATCATTGACAAGATTTTCTAATAGGATATCTGATTTATTTTAATAGTTCTTTCTGTTCCGCAAAAGCTTTGAAGTAAGAGGGATACGCGCATTACACTCTTTTGAAACTCGGTTCGAGCGTTTTCGGATATACTTTTCTCTGTTCAACCACTTCTGTCAGTATTCCAGGAATAGTTCCTTTGATCAGGTGTTTGAATTCCTCGTCAGTATTTCACGTCTAAGCATATCTTTCAGTCTTTCAATGTGTGTTTCAAATATTTTTACCAAATACTGAAGCCTCATTTGATGTGCACTGGCGTACCTCAACTCCTTTACGGGTATTAAGCCGAAGGCTCTTTAGGAGGCCTGGGACGCTGATGGTTCTCAACGGGCACTCCGCCAATGTTGGGATCCATGCCTTAGTTCCACCTGTTCGAAAATGCAACGACGTCATTACAACACCCTTCACCGGGATTGATTCATCCCAGATCATTACGATGCAATCCAACCTTCGACTGCGGGGTCACTGCTCCCCACAGCCTTCACACCAAGATTAATAGCTTAGCCTAGTTGATGGATTGCTGGCCCATCACTGAATACAATATAATGCCGGATATGTCCGCAATATATCGGCTAGCTTTCAGACACTTTAGCCTAGACGGGCCGAAACCCATCTAGTTACTCAGGGACACTACGTAGAAGTATGTCTGTCTGGCTCACACAGGTGATCCCTGATGTGTACTGGTAATAACTCGGACACCATTCAAGTTCGTTTCCAATTACGCCTTTAAGTTCACGTAATCTAGAACATGAGGTGGCACATTGGCACTACTGAAAACTTTCACCAGGCGCATTATTTCTAGCTGCTGTTGTTGTGAGGTTTTCTTCTCGAAAGCTTCAAATATACTGGCCTGCAGTTTCTGTTTCTTTACTTCATGATAGTCTATAATCCATCCATCTAAAATTCAGACTAGTCTGAGAAACGAAATTGTCTAAATTCGCGGTAGATGCCGAAATTTGGGAAATTTGCGATAGCCGCGATAACCGCGAAACCTTTACAGTCCTAATGATTATAACACTTATGTTTTATTCAATTTATATAATAATATTTAAAAAAGTTTTTTATAAAGAAATATAAATATAATCCAAAAATATATATAATTTAAATTCGTTTCTTCATTAGAAATTATTTTTATGAAAACTTAATCAATTAGGTTTAAATAATTTGGCGAATTCCATTTTACATTTGAGTCATTTGATATAATCAAATTGGAATTTAATAAATTCTAAGGCTCTTAAATCTCTTGCAAAAACATCAACGAATAAATGAATTTTTATAGAACAGCTTTCCTCAAAGGAAACTTCGAAAGCACTTGACAATGGTTCGGCCAACAATTATTTGAGTAATTAATAAAAATAATTGTAAAAATTTGCATTTTGCGACATAAAGCCAAAAATATAAAAATGGAGACAATCAAAAAGCAAAAAAATATTTTAAATAAATCATTATACTTTGAGAATCAATAAGACATAAAATCAAGTTCTCCTTGCATTGCTTAAAAGGAGGAGAATAAACCTCCAAGAGATATAAGAGGTCTCTAAGTCGTAGACAAAGTTAAAACTAGGGGCCATGAAATTTTAAAATTATATTTATTTAAAACTTAAAACTTCAAAATTGAACATTCGAATAAACTGACATTGTATACTCATCGTATGTAGCTTCGTTTTTTTCGTCGTGTTTCTTTGGTATTTAACGAGTACGATGATCACAATGAACTGATGCCTCAGAGTTCTTGTTAGGAATTAAAAATGATAGAGAATTTTTTGAAAGAAGGTTAAATAAATATGTACAAATTAAAATTTTTATATAATTAAATATGTAACGTTTGAAAAAATAATTTACTAAAATTATGAAGATCAATTAAATTGCTAATAATAAAAATTTGTGAGAGTTTTAAATATAATATAAAAAGTAAAATGTATAATTTTTATACATCGATGGAACGATTTTAAAAAAAAAATAATAATATTAAACGAAACGATAAAATATTTTAAAATGTCATCGTAATTTAAAATCGTTTTATAAAAGTAACGAAAAAAAATCAAATATGAATATTTATAAGTATTTTTATTTTTATTTTTAATTTTTATAAGTATTTTTATTTATATCGGTTTGAGATTTATAAAACAAATTGTTTCTCAAAAAAATAATAAGTTTGTTTAAATATTAGATTTAAACATTTTTGTATTGTATAATAAAAGTTTTGATGTCTGAAATATCTCATAGTAATAATTCCGACGATGTTTCAAGAACCTCTAATAGTTCTTATGAATGTAACAAAGACGAAAAAAAAGCTCAATTCTGGATATTTATTCAGAAAGAGACTTTTTTGATAATGTTTTTTAAAGAATTGTCTTGAACTGTTATGTAATATATTATGGTCAGTTTCTTATTTTTTTTCTTTTTATCCTAAAAGAATATTGGAACAACTGATAAGCAAACTATTTCAAATGGGAAACACCATTATTAAAAAACAAATAAAAAATAACTATTTTCAACCAACAAGAAAAAAGTTACCGTTTTTCGGAGTATGGTCCTTCACAGATTACTTGTTCCAGAGAATATTGCTGTAGAAACTTGTCTCTCGTTGTCGCCTGACAAAGCCAGATCTGCCCATCGAAAATATTGAAATTTTTGGTTAAAGTTATTTGGTAGTGTAGCAAGTCAGCAACTTCCAAAATACATAAATTTAGATCAGTAATGTTTTCATAGGACGATTCTTGACGATTTGGAAAGAATTTTAACTTGAAAGCAGTATGAATCATTTGGTTCCTTGTTTTGTTGGCGATCAAGAAACGTCTTGAAGCCACAACCTAACGCTTGATTTGATAAATTTAGTTTGGGGATCGTATTCATGATTATTTAAACATATTTAACTTACCAAGAAATAGAATAAAGATTTAGAATTTATATGAAACAGATTTCATTGATTTTGATGTCAATTTAGATGTTAAAACGTAACGCTATAAATGATACACAACTTAAAAAAATTCTCAAAATAAGAAAATGACCAAAAGTTCAGTTATGGTACTTTATATACGTGTTATATAATGATAAGGAGTAGGGAATTTTGAATTGATTTGTATCAGTCTGAATCTATATATTTTAATTTTCTAAAATTGTCAATGGAATCCAGACGTACAGACGCCTTAAGGCCGTCCATGAAACATATGAACTATTGTGCATCAAAGTCATTTGGTCCTACATGAGCCGTGATGTTAAGCTATAGTACAAGGCTTGTCTGTAATGTCAAACCAGCAAAGTACCCAGGCATACTTAACCTTCAGTTCTCAGTTTCCTGACAGGCGCCTGCTTTGATACCATATATATATATATATATATATATATATCGTTGGTCTATTACCACCCTGTAACGACTATTCCTATCTTCTCATATCCAGCACCATTATATTATATCATCACTAAAGAGCATCGTAAACTGAAGATAATAAGCAATGGAAAATCAAAATTTTGTTTCACTTTATAAGTATGTTGAAATATATGTTGAACGGTTGACGATTCTGAAGAAGCATTCAAGAAAATGTTTTTAATATAACCAATTTTTAACTAAATGAAGAGAAAGTGTTGAAATAACTTGGCCCCGACGCAAACAAAAGTATTTTAATTACTCTGAAGAATAGTTTTTTAAACAATATTTTGCGTTTTTCTTGCATACGTCAGAAACGTCTGCAACAGCCGCCATAAGAAAAGGTTTTTCATCGCCAAAAATCTTCTAAAACATTTTTTATAAATAATAAATATTGAAAATATTAAAAGTCAAGATTAAAGTTGAATAATTGGTTCAGAAGGTCTGGAATTGGATGTTAATATAAATTTAAAAGATATAAAATAACTCTCATTATAAAAATATTTTTGTAAAAAAAACTTAAAAATAAAAGAAAAAAATTAACTTTTTCAAGAAATTTTTGTACGGATTTATTTTCCCCAAAAGAAAGAAAACATAAATTTAAAATTAAGTAGAGTTAATCACAATTTTCTGACTATTTTTAATGAATAAATATAAATAAAATTTGAAAAGTTAATATATTCAACCGAACCAACACAATTTTAATATTAAATTTATAACATTTTATTTTATTTTATCATTTTTAATTAAAAAAAAATATATTACAATTAAATAAAGCAATAAATCTTTGTTCTAGATTTTTGTAAAGAGAATTTTATAACGATTTGCTCATTTATGTCAAACAAAATCACATATTTGCTAATTTTTAAAATTTATTTTATAATTTTATCCCTTAAAAGTTTCTAAAATTTATAACATTAGCGGACAGAACGGTTACGACCGATAATACTGCTTCTCTTTTGTAGGTTATGGTGGATAAAACCGTCTATAAAAGATCCAAAAATTATATTAAGCACGTCTTTTATTTCATGTAGTTCTGGTTTTGTAAGTAAAAATAATTTTTAAAAATAAAAACTGATATTCTATTTAATATCCAGGAATGTGTAAAAAATTAAAATAAAAAATATAATAAGCCTCCCCCGACTGGACGAATAACTGAGTATTGTAGAGACTACAGTACCAGCATTGGCATACAGGGTAGTGAATCATAATTAGACAATACAGAGCCTACTGACTTTCTCGCACAGCTTTAGATGCAAGAATACGAGCTTCATTATATTAGCGGACAGAACGAATACTGCCGTTAATTCTGCTTCTTCTTTGTAGGTTATGACTGATACAACCGTCAATAAAAGCTCAAAAAAATATTTTGCACCTCTTTCATTTCCTGACGTTCTTGTTTCGTAATTAAATTTGTGCCTAATTTTTTATCTTCATAGTTCAAACCAAAAATGAACATATTTAAGTAACTGTGAAGAACTATCTATAATAAAGAGAAATAAATGGACTTCATTTAAGGGGGTCAATGACTCGGAGGAACCATCAAAAACCTTAAACCTGAAACCAACCACTTATGAAGGAATATGTTTGGAAAGCAATGAAACCTAAAGGATCATCAATTATTATTAAAGGTTTGTATTCACCTTTGAACATTTAAATGTTTCCGATTTCTATGTGTGGGAGAGAGAACTGTAACTTGGCAAACGATTTTAAAGTCAATGTTGCATTTTTTGGTGATTTTTAACCAAAAAAAAATTTTCGTGATGTCTCTGATTGTTGTTTTGCTGACGTCAAAAAGTAAGTTGAAAGTCTGTTTAATCTTTACAATCTTCATGAACACATAGGTGTCCGAAATTTATTTTCCTTTTTTAGTCAATAATTCCTAATGTATTAGGGTGATGCATAAATTTCCTACCATTTTTAATTAAAGCTATTTATGTATTAAAGCAAAGTAGCGTACGATTTAATCTTCAAAGTATTCACCATTGGCATCTATGGTCTTTTGCCATCTTTGCGGCAACAATCAAGTAATATTTGAACTTATAAGTTTTATAATTTTTAAAAGGAGCTAAAACCAAATTGTAATTTGAGGTCTCTTACTCTTACAGCCACTGCTGCTTGAGAAGTATGTAAAGTTTTGACAGGCAAGTACATCACAAGTACATCACAAGAATGAAAAACTGTTTCATCAAAGATTGATGCATTTTGTCGTGCTGATGAAGTCAATCCCTTAACGAGTACTAGCCAACCATCAACAGAGCTGGGTATCTTTCCACTCAGCACCACTGAGGTTCTTCACGAGTCGACTCCTGGATCTACACAATGGCAATTTCTGAATGAAGTGTTTCTATAACGTTGGGTGGGACGATGTGGTCCATATGTATGGCCGGCAAGGTCACCTGATTTGACACCACTCGATTGTTTGTGTGGAGGTATTTGAAGAATGAAGTGTATAAGAGAAAACCAGAAACAGTTCAGTAACTTAAAGATTTTATTTGTCAAGAAGCGGCGAAAATAGATGATGAAATGTGCCAAAATGACATTAAGACTTTTCATAGACGCCTTAAACATTTTATTGATGTCGATGGTTATTCTGTTGCATATTATTAAATTTTAATAAATGCTATTTTATTATTTAAAACCATTTTTTCATAATGTTTTGCCAAAAAAAGTTATTGCTGTTTAAAACTTGGTAGTTATCTTATGATCACCCTGTATAATATTGAGTCTTGTGAACGCAAGTTTAATATTTTGAAAATATACTTTGATTAAATTTTTTTATATAATTATTGGACATGTTTCGATGCTTACATATATCATCACCAGCAATATTCGGAAATTTAGTTTTTAAATATTTGAGTCGTACAATATTTTAATTGTTCTTAATAATATGATTTTAAAAAGTATATTAAGTTTAAATAGAATAAATTTTTATATATATTCTAATTTATTAAAGTATTATTGGGTAATAATGGCAAAAAGTATTTTAATTAAAAATTTTAAGTATTGAAATAACCTTACTTTGCCCATTCTGAATGTTAATTGATGGGTTGTAGTGTCTTATTAGTAGA